>ML398452.1:36800-112721 GCA_005239525.1 Nicotiana knightiana | reverse complement strand
TTTTCGACGTATTTGCATCCTTTTAGCCCCGTTTCCATCTTCACTTCACCTACACATGAAATAACTCCATTAAGCACATAATAAGTGTAATTTTATCATTAATGCGCATAAAATGTAAGGTATATCCCATGTTAAACTATGCAATTTAGTCTCGCATCATGGGCCCTCAAATCTATCCTTTTTAACAATCCAGCCGCGTAAGAGGTGAGATGTTTTTGTGTGATGACCCAAAAAGTCATCTCTCATTTTATAAGTCAAAACTGTGTTCCGAGGCCTTAAAAACCTCCTTTTATCTCACCTCATTTTGCATGTGCAACCCGGGCATATATCCGGGAAGCTTCTATGTGAAAAACTGAGAAAAATGCTAAACTGGCCTTTAATATTGAATTTAAGTTGACTTCGGTCAATATTTTGGGTAAACGGACCTGGACCCGTGATTCGACGGTCCCGAAGGATCCATAGGAAAATATGGGACTTGGGAGTATGTCCGGAATCAAATTCCGCGGTCCCAAGCTCGAGAAATGAATTTTTGAAAGAAATTGTTTTCTGAAAATATAAGAGTTTTTAGGAATTTGATGATATTTAAAATTGATGGTATCGGGCCCGTATTTTAGTTCCGGAGCCAGGTACAAGTTCAATATGATAATTATGATATGTTTGTAAAATTTGGTAAGAAATAGAAGTCGTTTGACGTGATTCAGACCCGTAGTTGTGTAATTTGATACTTTGGAAGTTTTGGAATTTTTCTTTGATTTTAATGCTAAATTCGTTGTTTAAGATGTTAATTTGGCAATTTCATCGCACGATTAAATTCGTAGGATATTTTTGAGGTTGTGTGCATGTTTGGTTTGGAGCACCGAGGGCTCGGGTGAGTTTCGGGTAGGCGTCGGGGTGATTTAAACTTAAAAAATCTGGTGTTTTTAGCTATTGCTGGTGTCTGAGTTTTTTCTCTATGCAAACGCGTGGTAATCCACACGAATGCACAACACAAATTGGGAGGGGGGGAAGATTTTCACTATGCAACGCATAGAACCAGGTGCGAACGCAGAGCCTTGGGAGGTTGCTCTATGCGAACGCACCCGGCCAGCCGCGATCGCATAGTATAGTAAGGGGGTTGGGGGTTGGGTAGTTTTAACACTATGTGAATGCATCCCTTGTGATGCGAACGCGAAGGGCATGGGTGGGGAGCCTATGCAAAGGCACTTCCCTGGTCGCGAATGCATAGGCTATTCATTTGCCCAGTCTTTTAAAAACAGTAAACAAACGGGATTCTTCAAAATTTTCATAACTCTTTCACTTAAACTCAAACTTGGGCGATTTTTGAAGAGGGATTTAACCACCAAACCATAGGTATGTGTTCTTAAACTCGTTTTCTTCAATTTCCCTTAACACCCATTAGATTTCTAGACCAAAATCATGTTCTTAAGGGTAGAAAATTAGGGATTTGGGTAGAGTTAGGGCTTTTTGAATAACTAGAATTTAGACCCCGTTTTGGGGTCGAATTCTGAAACTAATTACATATTCAGGCTCGTGGATGAATGGGTGATCAGATTTTGGTCCGAACCTCGTGTTTTGACCAAGCGGGTCCGGGGTCGATTATTGACTTTTTGGAAAAAATGATGTAAAACCTATAATTAAGCGTTGGGATGGAATANATATTATGATTTATGCGGTTTTTCATAAGTAATATTTGAGTTTCACTTTATAGTTATCCATGTTGGTGGAAATTCCTTGATATTGAATAATGTTGAGTATTAGTTTTAGTTGAAGTTTTTTATGTGAAGTTGTGTTCTAAGTGAGATTGGATATAGCTGTTTTCCCTTACCAGGATTGTATTAATTCCACTGTTGACTCCCTTGTCGGTACGTTATGGTTTTATTTCTGTTCACTCCGTTATTTTTCCTTGTTGGATTGCTGTCATTTGATGTGTTTGGGTGAGGAAGAGTGTAAAAGCACGAAGGGTGATGCCGTGCGTGAGATTTTGAGTGAATGTTAATGCACGATGGGTGATGCCGTGCCGATATTTTGATTTTAAAAGCATGAAGGGTGATGCCGTGCCATGATATGAGAGATAATGCACGAAGTATAAATGCCGTGCCATGATATTGTGAGGTAAAATCACGAAGGGTGATGTCGGGCTGAATATATTGATTCTGATGGTGAGGACGAGAGTAAAAGCACGAAGGGTGATGCCGTGCACTTGTTTTCGTATTACTATTCTGTTTCTTAAATTGATATCAAAATTGTGCCTTACCTTATTATTTCCATTATTTGATATTTCCTCCCCTCAGCATGTTCCCCTTTTCCTTTATGCTTAACTGCTTATTTCTCGTTGTATTATTTTTCTCTATACTATTTAACTGCACAGGTTGATTTTGGTTGTTGTGTCCTAGCCTCGTCACTACTTCGCCGAGGTTAGGCTCGACACTTACTCTGTACATGGGGTCAGTTGTACTGATGCTACACTCTGCACTTTCGTGTAGATCCCTGTGTAGGACCGTACAGACCATAGATCAAGGTTTCTGCCTTCAGTCCCGTGGAGACCTTGAGGTAGTCCTGCAGGCGTCCGCAGGCCTTGGCGTCCCATCCTACTTCTTTTGTATTATGTTATAGTTATTTCAGAAACAGATTTACTTATTTCATTCAGGCCGTTATATGTATTTTTCATAGACAGTCCGTGAGTTTGTGACTCCAAAATTCTGGGATTGGTTTTTTTGTGAAATTTCATAAAGGAGTTAAATTGAATGTATATACCTTCCTTTATTTTGTACTTTTATTTATGTTCGTGTTGTATTTCACATATTATTAGATAATAATAAAGGAATAAGGTAAATTGAATATTCACGTTGACTTGCCTAGCGGGTTCAATGTTAGGCGCCGTCACGGTCCCGACGGTGGGAAATTCGGGTTGTGACAAGTTGGTATCAGAGCACTAGCTTGCTTAGGTCTCACAATTCATGGACATGCTTAGTAGAGTCTGAGGGATCGGTACAGAGATGTCTGTGCTTATCCCTCAGAGGCTATAGAGTTTAATAATTACTTCACATCTATTCTTCTCTGTCGTGCGATTTGATGTCTCAAAACTAACTGAATTTCTGCTCTATTCTCTCACAGATGGCGAGAACAAGTGCTTCTTCATCCACTGATCAGCATCCCGAGTCTCCAGTTGCAGCTCCTACGAGGGGCTGAGGATGAGGCCGAGGCCGTGCTAGAGGCCGAGGCAGGGGCAGAGCTCAGCCCAGAGCAGCAACCCCAGTGGCGGAGCCTCAGGTAGAGTTTTCTGATGAGGTTCCTGCCCAGACAGTCCCGGTTGGGCCAACTCAGATTCCCGAGGGGTTCATTGCCACCCCAGTACTCAGGATGCTCTGGTCCGTCTAGTGGGCCTCATGGAGAGTGTCGCTTAGGCATGTTTGCTTCCTGCAACACCAACCGTCTCTCAGGATGGGGGAGGAGCCCAGACTCCCGCTACTCGCACTCCGGAGCAGTTGGCTTCTCAGTTTCAGACTCCAGTAGCTCATCCATCTGGGGTAGTTCAGCCGGGTATTGTGGCCCAGACCGATGATGGAGCAGCTATGTCTGCTGATACTTTGTGGAGGTTGGACAGGTTCACAAAGATTTCACTACTACTTTTAGCAGTGCATCTTCAGAGGATCCCAGGACTATTTAGATAGCTGCCATGAGGTTCTATGGAACATGGGGATAATGGAGACCAATGGGGTTGACTTTGCTACCTTTCATCTGTCAGGTCCCGCCAAGACTTGGTAGAGAGATTATTGTTTGTCCTGACCAGTTGGATCACCGGCCTTGGCTTGGTCCCAGTTCACTCAGCTATTCCTGGAGAAGTTTCTTCCTATCACTTAGAGAGGATCTTCGGAGGCAGTTTGAGCGTCTCCAGCAGGGCTCTATGACCGTCACTCAGTACGAGACCAGATTTGTTACCTTGGACTGACGTGCTATTATGATACTTCCTACCGAGCAAGAGAGAGTGAGGAGATTTATTGAGGGACTAGCTCAGCCGATCAGATTGCAGATGGCCAAGGAGACAGGGAATGAGATTTCTTTCCAGGATGCAGCCAATGTGGCCAGATGAGTTGAGATGGTTCTATTGTAGGAGGGTGGTCCGGGTTCTGACAAGAGACCCCATCATTTTGGCAGGTTCAGTGGCGCCTCATCTGGAGGCAGGGATTCTTTTGGTAGGGGACATCCTCCTAGGCCGTTTCATTCGGCACTTTAGGTTTCTCGCAGTGCTCTAGGTGGCCGTGATGTGCAGTATTCTGATCAGTTGCCCTACAGTGCACCATCAGCTCCTATCAGTGCACCGCCGATTCAGGGTTTTCAGGGTGGTTACTCAGGTCGTCAGGGCCAGTTTCAGGGTCAACAGCCTCAGCAACTGAGGGCTTGTTATACTTGTGGTGATCAGAGGCACATTGCTAGATTTTGCCCTCGAGCCTCGAGCAGTTCTCAACACTAGGGTTCTCGTGCCATGGTTCCAGTACCAGGTGTTGCACCACCCGCTCAGCGATCTGGAGTTGGGGGTCGAGGTGTTAGAGGTGGAGGTCAGGCTGTTAGAGGTGGAGGCCAGCCGCTAGAGGTAGAGATCAGCCAGTAGGAGGCCGTCTGAGGGATGTAGTTCAGACTGGTGGGGCCTAGCCTCGATGTTATGCTATTCCAACCAAACTTGAGGCTGAGGCCTTCGATGCAGTTATCACAGGTATGGTTTCAGTTTGCAGCAGGGATGCTTCAATTTTATTTGATCCGGGGTCCATGTATTCCTATGTGTCATCTTATTTTGCTCCTTATTTGGTTATGCTTCGTGATTCTCTGAGTACTCCTGTATATGTGTCTACACCGGTGGGTGATTCTATTATAGTATATCGTGTCTACCGTTCATGTGTAGTGGTTATTGGTGGTCTTGAGACCAGTGTAGATCTTCTGCTCCTGGATACAGTAGATTTTGATGTTATTTTGGGGATGGATTGGCTGTTGCCTTATCATGCCATACTGGACTGTCATGCCAAGACCGTGACGTTAGCATTGCCGGGGTTTCCTCGACTAGAGTGGAGGGGGACTCCTGGTCATTCTTCCAGCAGGGTTATCTCATATATGAAGGCTCAACACATGGTCGAGAAGGGGTATTTGGCCTATTTGGCTTATGTTCGTGATTCTAGTGCCGAGGTTCCTTCTATGGAGTCTGTGCCCATAGTCCGTGAGTTTCCAGAGATGTTTCCTGCAGACCTGCCGGGTATGCCACCCGACAGGGATATTGACTTTTACATTGATTTGTCTCCGGGCACTCAGCCCATTTCTATTCCGCCATATCGTATGGCCCCACCAGAGTTGAAGGAGTTGAAAGAACAGTTGCAGGATTTACTTGATAAAGGCTTCATTAAGCCTAGTGTCTCGCCTTGGGGTGCACCAGTGTTGTTTGTTAAGAAGACGGATGGGTCGATGAGGATGTGTATATATTATCGTCAATTGAACACGGTTACCATCAAGAACAAGTATCCATTACCGCGAATTGATGATTTGTTTGATCAACTTCAGGGTGCCAAGGTATTTTCAAAGATCGATTTGAGATCTGGCTACCATCAGTTGAGGATTAGGCAATCCGATGTCCCTAAGACAACTTTCCGCACTCGGTATGGGCATTATGAGTTCCTAGTGATGTCATTCGGGTAGACAAATGCCCCAACAACTTTCAGGGACTTGATGAACCAAGTGTTCAGGCCTTATTTGGATTCCTTCGTGATTGTCTTCATTGATGATATTCCGATTTATTCTCGTAGCCAGGAGGAGCACGAGCAGCACCTTCGAGTCATTCTTCAGACTTTGAAGGACAGTCAGTTGTATGCTAAGTTTTCTAAGTGTGAGTTCTGGTTGAGCTCAGTTGCATTCCTGGGTCATGTTGTATCAGCAGAGGGTATCCAGGTGGATCCCAAGAAGATTTCAGTAGTCAAGGATTAGTCTAAACCCACGTCAACTACAGAGATTCGGAGTTTCTTGGGTTTAGCTGGTTACTATTGTCGGTTACTGGAAGGATTTTCATCCATTGCAGCCCCGATGACCAGGTTTACTCAGAAGGGTGCCCAGTTCAGGTGGTCAGATGAGTGTGAGGCGAGCTTTCAGAAGCTCAAGACAGCTTTGACCACGACACCAGTGTTGGTTTGCCCACAGGTTCAGGGCCATATACTGTGTATTGTGATGCATCTCGGGTTGGACTTGGTGCAGTGTTGATGCAGGATGGCAAGGTTATTGCATATGCTTCGCGTCAGTTGAAGATACATGAGAAGAATTATCCAGTTCATGATTTGGAGCTAGCAGCCATTGTCCACGTACTGAAGATTTGGAGGCATTATGTGTATGGCGTGTCATGTGAGGTGTTCACATTCCCAAGATTTTGCAATATTTGTTCAAGCAGAAGGAGTTGAATTTGAGGCAGAGGAGATGGTTGGAGCTGTTGAAAGACTATGACATAACCATCTTATATCATCCGGATAAGGCCAATGTGGTGGCCGATGCTTTGAGTAGGAAGTCAGCCAGCATGGGTAGTCTTGATTATATTTCGGTCGGAGAGAGACCGCTTGCTTTGGATGTTCAGGCTTTAGCCAATCGGTTCATGAGATTGGATGTTTCTGATCCCGGCCGTGTCCTAGCTTATACTGTTGATCGTTCCTCATTATTTGATCGTATTCGAGACCGGCAGTATGATGATCCTCATTTATGTGTTCTTAGGGATACGGTCCGGCCGGTGATGCCAAGCAGGTTACAGTTGGTGATGATGAATTTTTACGGATGCAGGGTCGTATTTGTGTACCCAATGTGGATGAACTTCGTGAGTTGATATTAGAGGATGCCCATAGTTCCCGGTATTCTATCCATCCGGGTGCCGAAAATATTTACCAGGATTTTCGGTAGCATTATTGGTGGAGGATGATGAAGAAGGATATTGTGGCATATGTAGCTTGGTGCTTGAATTGTCAGCAGGTAAAGTACGAGCATCAGAGACCTGGTGGATTGCTTCAGCAGATTGAGATTCCTGAGTGGAAGTGGGAGCGTATCACCATGGATTTCGTTGTTGGACTCCCACGGACTCAGAGGAGGTTCGATGCAGTATGGGTTATTGTGGATAGGCTGACCAAGTTAGTACATTTCATTCCTGTGGCAGTTTCATACTCTTCAGAGAGATTGGCAGAGATCTACATTAGGGAGATTGTTCGTCTTCATGGTGTGCCCGTGTCTATTATTTCTGACCAAGGTACGCAGTTTAACTCGCATTTCTGCAGTTCATCGTGAGTTGGGCACGAGGGTTGAGTTGAGCACAACATTTCATCCTCAAACAGACGGACAGTCTGAGCATACTATTCAAATTTTGGAGGATATGGTACGAGCCTGTGTCATTGACTTTGGAGGCTCTTGGGATCAGTTCTTGCCATTAGCTGAGTTTGCCTACAACAACAGCTATCAGTTGAGCATTCTGATGGCCCCTTATGAGGCATTATATGGTACGGACTTGGTGCAGGATGACTTGGATAAGGTTAAGATCATTCAGGATAGACTTCGTACAACTCAGTCTAGATAGAAGAGTTATGCCGACCGAAAAGTTCGTGATGTAGCATTCATGGTCGGAGAGCGGGTGTTGCTTTGGGAGTCGCCCATGAAGGGCGTGATGAGATTTGGAAAGAAGGGCAAGCTGAGCCCTAGGTACATCGGTACTTTTGAGATCCTTGATAGAGTGGGAGAGGCGGCTTACATACTTACATAGCCACCGAATTTATCAGATGTGCATCCGGTGTTTCATGTGTCTATGCTTCGGAAGTATCACGGAGATCCAGCCCATGTGTTAGGTTTCATCAGTGTCCAGTTGGACAAGGATTTGACCTATGAGGAGGAGCCGGTAGCCATATTAGACCGACAGGTTCGTCAGTTGAGATCGAAGAGTTATCCTTCAGTTCGTGTCCAGTGGAGAGGTCAGCTTTTCGACGCAGCTACCTAGGAGTCTAAGTCCGATATGCGGAGCCGATATCCCCATCTTTTCCCCGATTCAGGTACTTTTCTATGTCCGTTCGAGGATGAACAGTTGTTTTAGAGGTGGAGAATGTGATGACCCAAAAAATCATCTCTCATTTTATAAGTCAAAACTGTGTTCTGAGTCCTTAAAAACCTCCTTTTATCTCACGTCGTTTTGCGTGTGCAGCCCAGGCGTATATCCGGGAAGCTTCTATGTGGAAAACTGAGAAAAATACTAAACTGGCCTTTAATATTGAATTTAAATTGAATTCGGTCAACATTTTGGGTAAACGGACCCGGACCCGTGATTCGACGGTCCCGGAGGGTCCTTAGGAATATATGGGACTTGGGCGTATGCCCAGAATCGAATTTCGCGGTCCCAAGCTTGAGAAATGAATTTTTGAAAGAAATTGTTTTTATTAAAATATAAGAGTTTTTAGGAATTTGATGATATTTGAAGTTTATGGTATCGGGACCGTATTTTATGAAGTCGTTTGACGTGATTCGGATCCGTAGTTGTGAAATTTGATACTTTGGAAGTTTTGGAATTTTTCTTTGATTTTAATGCTAAATTCGTTGTTTAAGATGTTAATTTGATGATTTGATCGCACGAGTAAGTCCGTAGGATATTTTTGAGGTTGTGTGCTTGTTTGGTTTGGAGTCCCGAGGGCTCGGGTGAGTTTCGGATAGGCGTCGGGGTGATTTAAACTTAAAAAATCTGGTGTTTTTGGCTGTTGCTGGTGTATGAGTTTTTTCTCTATGAGAACGCGTGGTAACCCATGCGAACGCACAACACAAATTGGGAGGGGGGCAGATTTGCACTATGCGAACGCATAGAACCAGGTGCGAACGCGGAGCCTTGGGAGGTTACTCTACGCGAACGCACTCGGCCAGCCGTGATCACATAGTATAGTAAGGGGGCTGGGGGCTGGGTAGTTTTAACACTGTGCGAACGCATCCCTTGTGATGCGAACGCAAAGGGAAGGGGTGGGGAGCCTATGCGAACACACTGCCCTAGTCACGAACACATAGGCTATTCTTTTGCCCAGTCTTTTAAAAACAGTAAACAAACAAGATTCTTCAACATTTTCATAACTCTTTCACTTAAACTCAAAGTTGGGCAATTTTTGAAGAGGGATTTCACCACCAAACCATAGGTATGTGTTCTTAAACTCGTTTTCTTCAATTTCCCTTAACACCATTAGATTTCTAGGCCTAAATCATGTTCTTAAGGGTAGAAAATTAGGGATTTGGGTAGAGTTAGGGCTTTTTGAATAATTGGAATTTAGACCTCATTTTGGGGTCGGATTCCGAAACTAATTACATATTCAGGCTCGTGGGTGAATGGGTGATCGTATTTTTTTTCGAACCTCGTGTTTTGACCAAGCGGGCCCAGGGTCGATTTTTGACTTTTTGGGAAGAATGATGTAAAACCTATAATTAAGCGTTGGGATGGAATTGTTTGGCATTTATTGATGTTATTGAGTTGAATATGTCTAGATACAAGTGAATTGGAGTCAAATTCAAAAGGGAAAGCGGTAATCGAGGCTTGAGTTTGGTCGTGGAAGTTGAGGTAAGTGTTTGTCTTAACCTTAGCTTGAGGGAATAGGTGTTGTGTCCTATTTACTATGTGCAAGTATCATGTTCAACGTATATGTGAGGTGACGAGTACCTATACGTTGGTGTCAAGCATGCCCGTGAGTCGAATATTCTGATTTATGTGGTTTTTCGTAAGTAATATTTGAGTTTCACTTTATAGTTATCCATGTTGGTGGAAATTATTTGATATTGAATAGTGTTGAATATTAGTTTTAGTTGAAGATTTTTATGTGAAGTTATGTACTAAGTGAGATTGGATATAGCTGTTTTCCCTTGCCGGGATGGTATTAATTCCACTGTTGATTCCCTTGCCGGGACGTTATGGTTTTATTTCTGTTCACTCTGTTATTTTTCCTTGTTGGATTGTTGTCATTTGATGTGTTTGGGTGAGGAAGAGTGTAAAAGCACGAAAGGTGATGTCGTGCGTAAGATTTTGAGTGAATGTTAATGCACGAAGGGTGATGTCGTGCCGATATTTTGATTTTAAAAGCACGAAGGGTGATGCCGTGCCATGATATGAGAGATAATGCACGAAGGATAAATGTCGTGCTATGATATTGTGAGATAAAAGCACGAAGGGTGATGCCGGGCTGAGTATATTGATTCTGATGGTGAGGACGAGAGTAAAACCACGAAGGGTGATGCCGTGCACTTGTTTTCGTATTACTATTCTGTTGCTTAAATTGATATCTAAATTGTGCCTTACCTCGTTATTTCTATTATTTAATATTTCCTCCCCTCAGCATGTTTCCCTTTTCCTTTATGCTTAACTGCTTATTTCTCGTTGTATTATTTTTCTCTGTATACTATTAAACTGCACAAGTTGACTTTGATTGTCGTGTCCTAGCCTCGTCACTACTTCGCCGAGGTTAGGCTCGACACTTACTCAATACATGGGGTCGGTTCAACTGATGCTACACTCTGCACGTTCGTGCAGATCTCGGTGTAGGACCCTACAGACCATAGATCGAAGTTGCTGCCTTCAGTCTAGTGGAGACCCTGAGGTAGTCCTGCAAGCGTCCACAAGCCTTGGCGTCCCCTCTTACTTCTTTTGTATTATGTACTAGTTATTTCAGAAACAGATTTACTTATTTAATTTAGACCATTATATGTATTATTCATAGACAGTCCGTGAGTTTGTGACTCCAAAATTCTGGGATTGGTTTCTTTGTGAAATTTCGTAAAGCCATTAAATTGAGTTTATATAGCTTGCTTCATTTAGTACTTTTATTTATGTTAGTGTTGTATTTCACATATTATTAGATAATAATAAAGGAATAAGGTAAATTAAATATTCACGTTGGTTTTCCTAGCGGGTTCAACGCTAGGCGCCATCACGGTCCCGAGGGTGGGAAATTCGGGTCGTGACATTTTGTTTCAAGTCCAAGTACCCATGCAAATGGTCTAGAACTTGCCCCGAATGTGTTTCTAAGCGAATTTTTAAGTTTTCCTTGGATTGACATGTGATTGTAGGCTCTCCTTGACCCGCTTGAAATTTTCTATGGCCCACCAATGTTGTTATCCCTAGTCAACCCATTTGAGCCTAAAACCTTTCTCATTTGATCACCATATTACAAGCCTTTACCCATTTCGTTGTGACCCTCTCTTGGCACCCGAGATTTCCTTAACATTCTTGTGAAATAATTGGCTAATAATGTAAGTTTGGGGGGAAGACAAGGATTTTAAAAAAGGTATCAAGGCACAAAAAGAGAAAATAAATGAAGAGAAGGAAAGGAAAGAAAAAGAAAGAAGAACAAAAATAAAAATGCAAAAAGAAAGTGAATAAGTTGAAAAGTTGAAGGGATTTCAAAAAATAGTAGTGATGCAAAGCATGGAGAAAACAAACAAGGAGGAAATGAATATCCTAACCAAGAAAGTGTGATGCTAAGTCTTTCTAACCCCCCTATGGAAAAGAAAATGCCTTAAAAAGTTGGCAAAGCATGAGCCGATAAGATAAAATAGAGGAAAGATGAACCCGTTCTATCATAGCATATCCAACCTAAGTTCAAAAGCCTTCATTGCATTCCTCAAAAGCCCTACGTGATTTCAAGCCAAGTGAGCTTACATTAGTGGTGATTTACATGAGGGCAATCCTATGGTACTTAAAGCCGTACTTGTGACATTCTTTTGAGAGATGCGCGAACCTTTCACAAATCATTGAATTGAGTGCTACATTCTTAAGAGAAATATGAAAATGGAGAGTAGAGGAGGAGGAGTTTGGGATCCACAATGACCTACATGAAAGAGAAAGCTTCATTGATGAATTAAGTCAACTCTTGATGCTCAAGTGTCACACCAGAACTATTTGTGCTTAAAAGTTCAATCCATTGCCTTGTTAATAATTCATAAGTGTTGTGGGTAATTGTTGGTCCCAATTGATGTGTGATTGATGCATTTGTGATTAGATGGAATAGCTCTTAACTTGTGGAGGTGATAATTACCGTATTTTCTTGAGGACAAGCAAAAGCTTAAGCTTGGGGGAGTTGATAAGTGGGGATTTTGACTACTTATTAGCAACTTTTTGCTTTTGTTTTAGTCCAAAAGCGTTTAATTGTGTTCTTGGAAACTGATGAAATATGCTTAATTGCAAGAATGGTAGAAAGTAAGCCTCAAAGATGAAATCCAACTCATGAAGGAGTGATCTGAACTAAGGACAAAAACAGGCATAGAAGCTCTAAAGTGCAGACCGATTATCATCTACGGCCGTAGATTATGAAGAAAATCCCATGAGAGATAAGTGCAAAGTGCGGTCCGCACACGAAATGTGTAGTGGAAGAACATGGGCAAGAGCATAAGTTCAGAGAACCTGCATTCATGATTCTACAAAAGTTCGGACAACACAATTATTGTGCAGCCGCAGAAGATCAGTTACGTGGCCGCAGTCATACTTGTGCAGTCCGCAGAAGAACATTGTGCGGCTACACTCAGAAATGTGCGGATCATAGAAAGAAAGAGTTGCGGTCTCAGTTCAGAATTATGCGGCCGCAGGTTTCCACTCCTACCAGGCTGAAGCGAAGTGCGGACCACACTCAGAATTGTACGACCGCAGAACCTCCGAAAGGGCAATTTTGTCTGAAAATTCCAGCACTGTATAAATAGAAGAGTTTCACTTTTTTAGGTCAACTTTTGTAACTTTTGACAGTAGCAACCGTTTTACTTTGCTCTTTTAGTAGTTTTTGCTATTTTGAGCTTTTTGAATATTACTTTTATCATCTTAATCATTGGTATGGGTTTAGTTATCACTTCTTCTTCTTTTTCTTCTAATTTAAGCACGAGTAGTTAGATTTTCACTAGGGTTGTGAAGCAACCCTAGTGTGTAAACTTAATGGGTGTTTGATTTATTGCTTGTTTATGGTTGGGTGTGCCGCACCCCGTTTTCTCGCGAAAGCGGGTTTCGACGTTGCGACAACTCTTTTTAGAATGGGAGATAGAGTGCTAAAAGAAGAATCACCACCTAACGATTTTTAAGGTGCGTTAGGGCACCTATTGTGCAGATAACTCTGTTTGACTAGTCAATGCCACCAAAGATCGGGTAAGGGCTCAAATTACTTCAAATAGAAGGTGTTAGGCACTCTTCGAGGTCCACAACTGTGGGTCCCGACCGAACTTAAAATTATGTGGATTATTCTAAGTGATCAAATAAGAAAAGAAAATATAAAGGTCAAAGAATTTTATTAAAAAAATCTTAATACGAATATAGAGATGCAACTATTTCAATTCTAATAGCAAACATAGAAAGGAAAGGGGTGGGGGGGGGGGGGCTAAGATTTTTAGCCTAAATGATCACCCCGTGCAACATAAATAATATTTCGCAACTCCCTTGAGGTAGGGAGTTACTCATATTATTCAGTGGGCACACACTATCATCTCCTGCTACCCAATTACTATGTTAAAGTTGTTTATCTAAAAGTGCTCTAATTCAATTCTAAGTCGTGCCCCATGTGTGCACTGCCCGTCCCCCATACCTATGGTCGAGGAGGTTTTGGACATCTATTTAGGTAGTTCTAGACCTTACCTAAGTTGCTCAAAATGTTAAAACTATGCGACATACAAAAACACATTAGAATTCAAGTAATGGGCAGTTAAGGGCTCAAGTTAGCCTCCACACTTAAGCAACAAATGCACGCAAAAAAAATGTTCAAGTCAGGAAGTTTCAGAATTAAGAACCTTAGGCCCTATAGATATGATATCTAGGTGACTTTGAATTAAAACATACACGCAGTTTCAGATGCAAGGTGCCGCTCATAGACAGGATTATACGGTTGTTACAAGCTGATTATTGAGATCGTAGGTTTCAAGTTAATAAACCAATAAGTGCTATGACTAGGTGATCTTCGCAGCAGAGGATAGTGAAATCTATAGGAGAAAAGCCAAAGAATTACTCACACTTTCTAACAACAACATGAATAAACAATAAAAAATGTTTGAGAAGTTCAACATTAACAAATTAGGGCGAGTAATTATACCCTATAGGCAGGATCTCTAACGATTAGTACTTGGAGCCGATTTTACTGTCATACCTTAACCTTATAGGCATATTTTCTAGGTGAAAAGTGGCAAACATAATAATCAGAATCCTATAGGCTTGATTTCTAGTGAATGTGTTGATGCGAATTGAAAGAAAAATCAGTGACATTTATTCCTATAGGCAGATTTTCTAGTAGCACGTAGCAGTAAGCATAATTGTAGCATTTTGAATTCATGTTTGCTAGCAGTTGATTTCTAGTGAATGTGTTGATGCGAATTGAAAGAAAAATCAGTGACATTTATTCCTATAGGCAGATTTTCTAGTAGCACGTAGCAGTAAGCATAATTGTAGCATTTTGAATTCATGTTTGCTAGCAGGTAGTGTGTGTGTGTGCGCTTCCCCTAATGACATGATTTTTATAGTGCACATAGTGATTGAATAACATATATAGCAAATAAATCACTGAGTCCTATATGCATGTTAACTACCCCTTTGTATGCAAATATTAAGAATCCACCCATTCCCCATTTTTCATTACACCCCAATTGTTTATTACAAAGTTATTACAGGCACAATAATGAATAAGATTACAAATATTATACAAATAATGACAATAGGTCCACAACCGGCCCAAAAGAAATACCCAGCACTGTCTGGGCCTTCAGCAATTCTCATGCAGCATACCCAGACTTCTAACAAGGAGCCATATTCATCAACACAACTCATAATCCATAGAAGAGCCCAACGCCAATTCATATAACCATATTGCCAAACATTGAATCACTTAAACCAACTAGCTTAGATATTCAGCAGATAATAGGAATAAAGGGTTGAGTGGGGTAGTTCAAGTTTCAGGGAGTGACTACAGACCCAAATCCTAGTATATTAGAGTTCACAATGGTCACAAATGGACCCCGAGCAGTGCTCATACTAGGGAGGTCAGTAGTAAGAGACTTAGTAGCCTTGGCTTTCAGCCGGCTAAGAATAAAAGGTTCAAGATGACATAGGTAACAAATGAGGGAGAGTGGACAATGGTTAAGGGGGCAGAAGTTGAGGAATACACTTATAGCTTAAAGAATACATAGCGTAGTTAAGAGAAGCTAATCAAATAGGTCACAAGACTTAGAAACAGGTTCAACAAGACTTAGAAGCAGGTCCAATACTTAGCCTAATAACATATAGGCAACCACATATTGAGAGAGTGTAACGACACGGTAGGTCGTTTTGAGAGTTAGCACCCCGATCCCTTAATAACTGCTTTCCCCATGTCTATTTCTGCTTTTGGGACTTGTCGGAATGTTGAGTGGTGAAATTCGGAGAGTTTTTGGACATATAGTCCTTATATGTGAGTTTAAGCTTTAGAAATCAGACCGTAGTTGGAACTATGGGAATACGGGTCCGGAATGGGATTCCGTTGACTCCGTTAGCTCCGTTGGGTGATTTGGGGGTTAGGAGCAGGTCCGAAATGTGCTTTCGAGGTCTGTAGTAGATTTAAGCTTGAATTGGCAAAAGTTAGAATTTCGGCGATTTCGGCCGATAGATGAAATTTTGATATCAAGCTCGGAATGGAATTCCGAGAGTGGCTGTAGGTCCGTCTTGTCAATTGTGACATGTGTGTAAAATTTGAGGTCATTCAGACTAGTTTTGATGTGTTTCGGCATCGGTTGTAGATTTTGGAAATTTCATAGGTTCTTAGGCTTACCATGTATAATTGTTGATTTTGGTGTTATGTGATGTGTTTTAGAGGATCGATTAAGTTTGGATAAGGTATTGGGACTGGTTGGTACGTTTGGTTGAGGTCCCGGGGACCTCGGGGATGTTTCAGATGCTCAACGGGTGATTTTTGAAACTTGGTAACAGCTGAACCATTGCTGGTTCTGGTGTCTCGCACCTGCGATAGTTTTTCCGCAGGTGCGGACATGCATGTGCGGAAGAGGGGCTCGCATGTGCGGGCTTGGTCAATTCAACCAGTTCTTGCAGGTGCGGTTGGGTTTCTACAGGTGCGGCCCCAGGACTTTTAGTGAGTTTTCGCACAAGCGATGGATTTTCCGCAGGCACGGGACCGCAGGTGCGGTCCAAGAGGCGCAAATGCGGAATCGCTGGGCAGTTTATATCAAATTCGAGGGCTTGAAATTCATATCTTCTAAAAACGATTTGGAGCTCGAGTGTAGGCGATTTGGAGTGGGTTTTGAGGAAAGGCTTCATAGGTAAGAATTCCTAACCTTATTTCACTTATATATCATTTATCTATAGCAAATTCTTCCATGCAATCAATGAATTGGGTGAAAAATCATGAAAATGGGAAGAAGTTTCCCCAATTAGAAAATTCGAGAATTTTATAAGATTTTGACGTCGGTTTTCGATGATTCTTGTTCGGGTGAGTTCGTGAGTGAATGGGTGTTCTAAATTTGTAACTTTCACTCGATTCCGAGACGTGGGCCCGAGGGACTTTTTGGGTGATTTTTCCTAATTTCACGTATAAGCCTCGAACTTATTAGCTATTTTGATTCCTTAAAGTGATATTTACATTATGCAATCGAATTGAATAGATTTGGTCCATTCGGAGTCGGATACTCGTGGCAAGAACGTGGTTTTGAGTTGAGTAGCGCAGTCGAGGTAAGTGGCTTGCCTAACTCTGTGTTGGGGACTTCCCCTTAGGATATTTTAATACTGTTTTATGTTGTTTGGGCACCGTGTACGTGAGGTAACAAGTACGTACGCGGGTCATTATTGCTAAAACTCCATTTTTCCCTCCATGACTTAAATAATCTCATTCCTATTTCATCGTATGATGTATTGGCTATGTAGTTTAGATTAAGAAGTAGCATGTCTACCTGTTTTACTTAAATTTCCCCTAGTTATTACTATGTGTACCATGTTTAGGTATTTTATCCATATTTTTTTGCCAGTGACTTTTCCAAACTATTTTAAATAAAAATTGTACCCGGTATTTGTACTGCATTGCATATTTAAATTGGGACTACGGACGAGATTCCGGGAGCTTTCCCCCTGTACTGCATTGCATATTTAAATTGAGACTACAGACGAGATTCCGGGAGCTTTCCTCCTGTACTGCATAGCATATTTAAATTGAGACTACAGACGAGATTCTGGGAGCTTTCCCCTCTGTACTGTATTGCATATTTAAATTGGGACTACAGACGAGATTCCAGAGCTTCCCCCTTGTACTGCATTGCATACTTGTTAATGTGATATATGCTGTGCTGAGCTGAGGGCTCCTTGTTATTATTTTCTTTTAGCTTATTTTATTTCTACTGATTTGCCTTAACTTATTATATCTCTCTGTTCAAAATTTTAAATTGTTTTTACTATAAAAATCCAGTAGAGCCTTAACCTGACCTCGTCACTACTCGACTGGGGTTAGTCTTGGCACTTACTGGGTACCAATTTGTGGTGTACTCATGCCCTTTCCTGCACATGTTTAGGGGCGAGCAACAACTTCTAGGAGACCGAAAGGTAATTCTGCCGTGTCCGCAGAGTCCTTCGAGTCACCTTCCACTCCAGATTTAGATAGTTGTTTTCATGTAAATTCCCTCTCGTTGTATAGAGCTATTTTAAGACAGAGCTTGTGACTAAAGTGATATTCCAGGTTTTGGGAAATAGTATTTTGTACGCGCCAAGTGGCGGTATTTCATTTTGTAGACTCACTTATTTCCGTCTTTATTTCATTGCTTCTATTTAATATTTGTTCCGCAATTAGGCTTACCTAGTCGTAGAGACTAGGTGCCGTCACGATGCCTTTCGGAGGGTAAATTGGGTCATGACAGAGAGTTAAGGGAGAAACAAGTTTGCAGGATTACAAAAGATTATCATACACATGTGGATGATACCAAACAAGTTGAAACATGGTTGGAAATTATGCTAAGCATACATCCTAATGTTATAAGATACCCATGTTAACTCACATTAAGAAACAACATCAAACATGGCAGGGAAGTACAAATTAGGACAACTGGACAATTATTACTGAAGGGATGGTGAATCAAATGAGCCAAAAACATGCTGAGGGACATATTATCAGGGGAACCAGTCATGGTTGATAGAAAAGGGTCTTAACACAAATTAGAACACACTACATATGCAAGATTACCATTACAGAGATTCAGAACAGAGTGGGAAAATAAACTCATGTCAGATAGTGAATGTAGGCATTCAGGTATTGGCGTAATAGGCTAATTAACTAAAGAAAGTCCAAATTATTCAGATGAAGCACATTCAAATAACAGAATTGAGAGTTTTAGGTAGAATTAAATACTAAAGAGGTTCAAACAAGTGTAAAGGTCACACACAGAATTAGTTCATAACACATTGGCTAAACGAACTTAAGAGAATCTAAATTACTCAAATTAGGTATAAGCATGTTTCAGATTGGCCGGAAATCTTGGCTAATCGGATCCATATGACCATGGTCGGGATGTATATGGACTAAATACTGTCTAGATGCAAGCGGTTGAGGTGGAATGGCCAGATTCTGAGAGATAGTACTTTCCATGTTTGGGCAAGTACTAGGTGATACAATAGATTTTGTAGGGAATAACGAAATAACACGCAAAAGGCAAGAAAATCATGGAAAGAATCCATGGTTGACACGGATTTGGAGAGATTTGAGAAGGCGGTTAGCGTTTCTGTGGAGAGGAGAAGAGAGGATACAGAGGCGGTGGGTTAAGAGAGAATGATAGGGTTTGGGTTGGTTTGGTTAATTAAAGAAGGAGAGTGAACGAGGGCCGTTGATCTTGAGAGATCAACGGTCATGATTAAAAAATGAATGGGGCGGGTCAATTAGAACGGGTACCGATCGGGTTTTGTAAAGGGGTCGTTTGGTTTGGGCTTGGGGTTTATTGGGCTAAGTATATTGGGCCAATTTGGTTCAAAATTAGTTTAAAGCTAGGCTATTATTTTAATACACGAAAATAATTTATAAAAATGCTTGATAAATAAGTAAAAATATTGTTTATACACTGAAATGATTAAAAATAATAACTTTGTATTATAAAAATATAAAAAATGCTATTTTGACAAAAATAATATAAATAAAGAGCATTTCTGTGCAAATATAGGCTATTCCTGTAAAATTGCGCAAATAGCTTAAAAATATTAATGTAATTACATAAAATGAAGTAAAATATTTGAGACATGTATTATAGGTGCAAAAATAATAATTGTAAGTAGTTAAATCATCATAAAATAATTTGAAGGAGTAATTAATAAATATTCAATCAATTTAAATGCAAGAAAATAAATTTTAATGTCCTAAAAATGATGGAAAATTGTAGAAAAATGCTTGTATAGATTTGTAAACTAAATAGTGATGAAAAATAATGTTTTAAAAGTATTTATATTATTTGAAAAAATAGAGGAAAAAATTAGGTATCAACAGTTGCCCCTCTTTACCCGGGAATGATGAAAGAGTTGTTGGGTAAAGAAAATGATGACAAATTTTAGATGAATTAAATGAGGGATGATGTGATTTGGAAAAAATGGGGTCCGAACCCTGGTTCCTTGATAAGCTCAAATAACACCTTAATAAATAGTGTAAAGCGGTCGATGTCAGATATAATAACCCAACTAGGTTGGGGTCGAATCCCACAGGAAATAGGTGTGAAAAGATTACTTGAGTAGTGTGAAACTTAACTTAAATCGTAATTCTATTCTGTTAGCTAAAAAGAGTGTTGTAATTGAGTGAAATGAAGTCAAATATAATTTTGTAAGATTGTAATTATTCAATTAACGAAACCAAGGTTCTGTCCCCTTCAATGAAATGTAATACTATCGGTGTTAATATGCTATATTTCTAATAGAAGGTCCTTTGATATGCAAATGATTTCTAAATGACTACCTAATATTTTCTAATAGTTGGGTAGTATTTTCTCTTTATGATTTTTCCAAATATAAAAGAGTTGTAATTAAGAACAATCAATTTATGTCAAATAGAACCCACTTATTCCTAAGCGATTCTATTAAACAAGGTTTAAAGCCTTGAGTTTTTGATATTCACTTCTACCAAACCCTAACCCACTTTTCCAAGTAAAGAAAGAGTAAAATGGCATTTGTTAATGTTTGCAATCGCCAACAATAAATGAAGAATGAGAAATGAATAAATATCAACCAACCATTATATATATATATATATATATATATATATATATATATATAATTCAATGGTAACCACCCATTAACATTACACCTATTTAGGGTCCACAACCTTAGTATTTAAACTAGTCACTCATACTAAAATACAAAAATAGAACAATATTTAAAGTCATAATGCTTACAAAAGTGCAATAATCTTTCTTCTAAAGCTTCCAAAAGATGAATATTCAATGCCTATTGTTGTAGTCTCTTTTTCGACAAGATGACCCACAAAAAACCTTAATAAATCTATTTATAGTGGGCTAAAAGTCAGAGCCAAAATTGGACAAAATTGCCCCTGCAGATAGCTTTTGCAACCGTATATCCATAGAAGATCATGTATGTGGTCCGCATAACCTCCCTTCATGTCGCAGACTTGTAAATTACCAGTTCCAGGCTTCCACCGCATATCAGTTATGCAGCCCGATATCAGTTATGCGACCGCATTATCCCATCGCAATCGTGTTGAGAAGCTTCTTATACGGTCATTATGCGGTTCGCAAAAGTGTTATGCGACCGCATATTCTTCTCTTGGTTTGGCCAACATGTCTGCTTCAGTTTGCGATTGACCTTTGATTTATGCGGTCCGCATGTGATTTATGCGGTCGCATATCTGCAACATTTCCATCCTTTTGTGACTTTTTAACTTCTTTTTCATGTTTTTGGGTCTTCAAGCTTATACACCACAAAACAATCAAACTTAGTAAGGATTAATGAGAAAATGCATTAAAAAGGAGCTAAAATCTAAGTAAGTGGTATTAAATGTGCCGAAATTCTACGGCACATCAACACCCCCAACTTAAACTTTTGCTTGTCCTCAAGAAACTAGAACAAAGATTATCCTATCCTAAACTCTTACCGAAGTCATGAAACAGTAGTGACCGTAGATGGTTTTGACTGTCAGTTAACAAGCATGTAACTTCACTTATTTACCCTTCCTGGAAGACCATTATCACTTAACAAAGCGGCTAATCAACTTGTGAACTTTAAGCCTCGACCAAATTGACAAAATGTTACTCTCATCTAAGTGCACTTGCATTCTACTTGAAGAACCTAACTTCTGTTAAACCTTGCAGTTCATGCGCGCTCACAACAAAGAAAATCCCCAAGTCACACATATTTACAGGGGATGCAATCAAACACTCTTTCACTCGGAATGAAAGCTACATCCTACAAGTATCAGTCCATAGGCTTGCCTTATTTTAACTTGTTTCTATCTCAGGAATGATTGGTTGTAGACCACCTAGGACTTTTCACAGGTTGTAATGTAAGCTTCAGGACGGGTTAGGTGAATATCTAGGAACATAGTGGCTATACCCTCCTTGAACTCTACATAATCTTTTCTTCTTTACTACATAGCATTTATTTACCTTGAGTTACCAACATTGAACTACCTCAAAGTGTTTCTTCAATTTGTACAAGACTCCTTTTTTCTTTTCTTTCTCTTTTTTTTTTTTAATTTTTATAAAGCTATTTCTTTTCGAAGCTTGAGTTTCTCAATATGTATACAACTTTGAGGAAACAATTTTGAGTTACACACAGTGCCAACCTTTCCAACTTCCACTTTGTACCATCACCCCCAACTTAGGATTTTAGCCTCATTCTTACTCGTTAAAGGAGGGTTAGGTTCAAAAGAAGGGATTATTTCAAAATGGGATAAAGGTTTGTAGTATGGTAACCAAAGAAAAGGCTAAAGGCTCAACAGTGGTAACTAGGGTAATTTATTTACCGGGAAGGTCAATTTTTGGTCAAAATTAGCTAGTAGTCACAAAGATAGCCTAAGATCATCTCAACATTCAATCATTAGCCTGAGATTTACACAAAGAGACCTACCGAGAAAGTTCTAGACATCACAAGTTAAGCAAGCACATTATTTACACAAATCCTCACTCACTCACGACACATGAACTGTTTGACTCAACATAGTTTCAGCCCTCAAGTGAACACAAGGAAACTCAAAGCTTTCATCATATGATATGTAGGATTCTGAGTAAACATAAAGTCAAAGAGCGAGCCTCAAGTTCACAAAAATGACTAACCATAATTTTTTTTATATACCAACAAAGGAAGGGTACAATTCATTCACAAACTTTCCTCACATGCTTGAAACTATACAATCGCACCAAACAAGTCAAAACGTTCCATGGTTCTACTATTACACCCTTGGAAAAGAACCCGACGAAGAAAAACCAAGGGGAATTCATTACTAGCTACTAATCTATACTAAAAAGAGTTATGCATAATTTTTCATACAACTATTTACAAAAAATATCGACTCCACCCCCAACTTAAGAGAATTCATTGACCCTAGTGCATAAAAATTAAAAAAAAACAGAGTTTAGGGGCTTCCTGAGGCGCACTAAGCGCTTAGAAGGTCTGAAGCATGCTGGGTAGTTATGGGGTCATCTGCTGGTACTGAAGCTACAGCTCGTGGAGCTTCAGACTGAGTGGTGGCCTCCATGGCTAAATCAAGATGCTCTAGCTGCTGTGAGGATGGAGCAGGAAGCTCCACCTGCCTTGAAGATGGATCTGGGGCCTGGGAGCTGCTAGTTGCTAGCCTCGCCTGGTGATGGGTGAGTGGTCGATGGAAGTGCCTTGTCGACTATATCTGCTAGCAAATGTGCAATTGCTGTCTGCAAATCTGCTTCCTCTTCATCCTGTGCAACCGTAGGAACAACAACTTGCTTACCCTTGTCCTGATGACCCTCAGTGTCCTCTACCGGTGCATCCTCATTTGTCTCCTCATCTTCTGAATCCCCTTCATCGGACTCCTCAGTATCTCCGGATCCCTCCTCAGAAAGAGCGTCAATGTGTACAAGAGGGTCTTGACTATGTGCCTCTGGAGCTATCATCAGGTTTGTGAAATCAAAATCCATCCTTGGAATGGACGTTCCAGGTCTCTGCTCACCCTCCTTTCGGAGGAATGGTGTCAAGTCAAACTCCAAACTCTGCATTTTCTGCAGCTCATCTTTCAATTCATCAACATCCTTACGGAGCTGAGGCGTACCTCCAACCTCACCCCGTTCAACCTTCTCAAGACGCACTTCAAAGTGCTTTAGGCGATCCTCATAAGTTTTATGTTGCTGTTGAAGAATACTCAACTGAGGAGTGGACAGGGAGTAATGCTTTCCGAATGAGGTTTGGGATTTCCTTTATCAGCTGGTCCACCTTAGCATTGGCGTGCTGAGCTAGTAGAACCAGCTTGGAAAGAGCTGGTAATGGGACCTGGGGCTGTGCAGTGGTATGTTGTGGAGTAGCTGTGGAGGTAGCTGGGGCTTGAGAAGTGTCAGGCAGTTGGGCCTCTGAAGCTGCTGAGTCTTCTGGAGAAAGGACTTTAGTTTCTGTTTGAGTCACAATTTTCTTTGCTACTGCATCACTGATGCGCATGATGTCAATGTCCTTGAGAGATTTTTCCGATTTGTCATGCTTTGGCATCGGAGGCACATTCACAGCTTTGCAGAGAGCTGTGATCAAGCATGGGAAAGGAAGTGATGTGTGTTTCTGGTTTGCTCGGATTCCCAGTTCCCGGAATATGATCTCCCGCACATCAATCTTTATGCCTGTCATGATGCACGCAATGAGGAGTGCCTTCTCAATGTTGATGTCAATTTCATTTCGAGACGGCATTAGACGGGATGCGATAAAGCTAAGCCAATAACGACCCTCCCGTGTGAGATCCTCCTTGTAGATTTTGTGTTTAGGGTCAATCCAGGCGGGTGTACCCTTTGCTATGACAGAAGCAATCCATGCACGCTCGTTGTTCTTATTAGCTACCTTAGCCTCATATTCATCTGCGTTGGACCTCCAATCCTCAACGTATAGATCATTTATGGTTCCCTTATCACATAGCACTTAAACCCCTCGAACTAAAACTGATTCTGCAAAGACCCTGTTTCTTTTCTGCTCAGCATTCCTTGATGCACCATACAAAGCATAGAATTCCCTCACAAGCGTCTCATTGTATTCATTGAGGACCTCAGTGAAGAATTCCCATTTCCTCTGCTTGATAGACTCAACTGTTTCTCCTCGAGAATGTTTCGCTTTGATAACCCTTCTTTATATAGACTCATGGATCTTGTGACTCTAAACCTGAGATTAAGATCCTCCCCCTTCTTCCTTCATGCCTCAGCCTTTAAGTCAACTGATGGAAAGATATCAGTTTGTGCCCCCTCCTCGTCAAACTGGGAGGAGTGCTCAGCAGTGGTGCGGGTGATTTCCGGTCGTGGACGTTCGGCCTGTTGTGTTTGTTGGCTCAAAGTAGCTCTTTTCTGTCTGTGAGCGGGTGGGGATCGCATTGCAATAGCTTTTATTGGTGCCATTTCTGCAATGAAACATTTGTGAGTGGTGGGCGTAGCATAAAATTCATACACAAGAACTTTAACAGAGGAAAACAGGTTATGCGATGGGTTATACGGTCGCAGAACCACTATGCGGACGCAAACTCATCGCATATTTACACACCCCATGTTAAAAAAAATTATGAGATCACAAAACCCATCGTAAAATAGGTTTTTCGATCCGCAGACTGGCCGCATAATAGTCCTCAAGAACCCAATCACCTGACCGTGTTTGCGGTGGCTATGCGGTCCGCAGAACACTTCTGTGGTTGAATAAGCCTTCACATTTTTGCATTTCAACTAGGTCACCTAGGGTTTCATTTTGCAATGACTCTGCAGACCGCAAACCACTTATGCGGGCCAAAAAGTCATCTTTTTCAGAGAGCAAGCCCCCCCTCCCCCGAACAATTTCTATCATCCTAAGGCACGATTTACCCACCAATCACCCTCACAAGATCCTACCACACACATTTGGGAACTAAAAACGAGATAAGAGGCTCAAAATAATGGACATTATGCAATGAATCCACAAGAAGGAAGGGGAAAAGTCACATACCAGATATCGAAGCAAGACTAAGATGAAATTTGAGTTATGAGCCTTAGTGCCGATCCTTGATATGCGATTGTTTTGTGCGTGGTGACAATGTTTTTGGGTTTTTCTTTCGTTTCTTTTGTTTTTGTGTTTTTGATTTTGTAAGAGTTGTTAAGTGTTCGTGTGCAAGTGAGATTGACGGTGTGAGAAGGGTTGGGGGTATTACCTGGACATTTTGCGATGGGCAAGTGGCCGCATAACACGTTATGCGTGATTTTAGAACTGGTTTATTTACCTCCATCATGAGATGCACTCTGCGGTCACATAATTGATATGCAGACCGCATAACTTGAATTCTCACCATATATTTGCAGACCCAGTGTACTAAATTCTCGGATCGTGTCTGTGACCACTATGCGGTTCGCAGAGTCATTATGCGATCGCATAGTTGCCGCAGACCCCCCTGATTCACTTTTATTCACTTGCCTCAGCCCTTGCCCCCTTTTTATGGTATTTTAGGGCTACCTGCAATCTAATACACACGTCAACCTGTACAACACTAACAACTAAATCTACAGAAATGGAAAACTAAAAAAAATGTTACCACAAATGTGTTGCCTCCCAAGAAGCGCTTGATTTAACGTCGCGGCACGACGATGTTGGTCCCTTTTAGGCTACTCATTGGTGGGGGATGGACCATCCTTGAGAGAAAATTGCTCTACCAAGTGCTTGTCTCTTGTTGTGCCCAGGTAATGCTTAACCCGTTGGCCATTTACTTTGAAAGTTCAAAGTCCTTCCTTCGATTCTAATTCAATAGCTCCGAAAGGGGACACATTCACAACTTTGAACGGGCTAGACCATTTGGATTTGAGTTTTCCCGGAAATAACTTGAGTCTCGAGTTGAAGAGCAAGACCAAATCACCAGATTTGAACTCCTGCTTCAGGATCTTCTTGTCATGAACAAACTTCATTCTTTCTTTATACATGGCTGCACTCTCATAGGCATGGAAACGAAATTCTTCCATCTCGTTGAGTTGTGTCATTATCATATTAGCAGCCTCAGTCCAGTCAAGGTTAAACTTTTTCAAAGCCCACATGGCTTTGTGTTCAAGATCCACGGGCAAATGACACGCCTTACCAAAGACTAACCGGTACGGTCAAGTGCCAATAGGAGTCTTGAATGCTGTGCGATATGCCCACAATGCATCATCTAGCTTCCTTGACCAGTCGGTCCTATTTGCATTGACAATTTTGGCTAGAATGTTCTTAATCTCCCTATTGGAAACTTCGACTTGACCACTCGACTGAGGATGATAAGGTGTGGCCACCTTGTTCTTGACGCCATACTTCTCGAGTAGCCTGGTGAAAGCCTTGTTGCAGAAATGAGATCCACTATCGCTAAGGATGGCCCTGGGAGTACCAAACCATGTGAATTTATTTTTCCTTAAAAATACGGTTACACTCCTCGCCTCATTGTTGGGCAAGGCGATTGCCTCGAACCACTTGGATACATAGTCCACTGCCACTAGGATATATTTCATGCCATAAGAACTCACAAAGGGACCCATGAAATCGATCCCCCACACATCGAAGATTTCAACCTCTATTACAAAATTCATAGGCATCTCATGCCTTTTAGAAATTTATCCTTGCCTTTGACATTGATCACAAGCTTTGACCATTTGATTAGCGTCATGGTAGATCGATGGTCAATAGTAGCCATATTCCATCACCTTTGCCGCCGTCCGGTTTCCTCCGTGATGAACCCCCATCGGTGAGTCATGGCATGCCTTGAGAATTGGCATAACTTCATCTTCCGGAAGACACCGCCGAATGATGTTGTCGGTGCAAATACGAAACAAGAAGGGATCCTCGCAATAGTATTGCGTACACTCTCGCAAGAACTTTTTCTTTTGATATGTTCCAATCCATCGGGAATAAGGTCGCTAACCAAGTAGTTAGCAATATCGACATAGAAAGGAGCGGATGTGTCAGACAATGCCAATATGTGCTCATCTGGAAAAGCATCATTGATTTCAAAGCTCTCCTTTGGCCTTCCTTCTTCTTCAAGCCTAGACAGGTGATCCACAACTTGATTTTCTGTTCCTTTTCGATTCTTGACCTCAAAGTCGAATTCTTGCAATAAAAGGACCCACCGAATCAATCTTGGCTTGGCATCCTTAGTCTCCATAAGATAGCGAAGATCAACATGATCAATGTAGACTATCACCTTGGATCCCAAAAAATAGGCCCGAAATTTCTCAAAGGCATAGACAATGACAAGAAGTTCTTGCTCAGTCACAGTATAATTCATTTGAGCACCATTGAGTGTCTTGATTTCATAGTAAATAGGATGAAGGACTTTTTTATGCCGTTGACCAAGCACCGCCCCAATAGCTACACCACTGGCGTCGCACATGAGTTCAAATGGAAGGGACCAATCCGGTGTGACAATAATAGGTTCCGTGGTGAGCTTCTCTTTCAATTCCTCAAATGCCTTGAGACACTTCTCATCAAATACAAACTTGTCATCTTTTTCAAGAACCTTGCACATGGGATTTGCAATTTTGGAGAAGTCCTTGATAAAATGCCTATAGAAGCCGGCGTGCCCCAAAAAACTTCAGAAAATTTTCACTGAAGTTGGTGGAGGAAGCTTGGAAATGATTTCAATCTTGGCTCGGTCAACCTCTATGCCTTGTTTAGAAATTTTGTGGCCCAAGAAAATGCCCTCATTCACCATGAAGTGGCACTTCTCCAATTTTAGCACAAGGTTTGTCTCCTCACACCTTTTGAGAACTTGTCTAAGGTTGTCAAGACACTGCTCAAAGGAATCACCCACTACCGAGAAGTCATACACAAACACTTCTAGGAAATCTTCCACCATATCCTAGAAAATAGACATCATGCACCGTTGGAAGGTAGCCGGAGTGTTTGCATAGCCCAAATGGCTCCAGCTAAAGGCAAAGGTCCCATATGGGCATGTGAAAGTTATGTTCTCTTGATATTCTAATGCTATGTTGATTTGGTTATAGCTGGAGTATCCATCCATGAAGCAATATAATGACCTTTCTGCTAGTCGATCAGGCATTTGATCAATAAAAGGCATAGGGAAATGGTCTTTGCAAGTGGCACTGTTAAGCTTCCGGTAGTCCATGCACACTCTCCATCCGGTTACAGTTCTTGTTGGGATGAGCTCGTTTTTCTCATTATGGATCACAGTCATGCCTCCCTTCTTCGGCACACATTGCACCGGGCTCACCCAAGAACTATCGGCGATGGGGTAGACTACCCCGAAATCCAACCACTTGATAATCTCCTTCTTCACCACCTCTTGCATGGATGGGTTCAATCTTCTTTGGTGCTCCACAAGGCTTGCTTCCTTGCTCCAATTGGATTTTGTGCTCACAAATTTCGGTGGGAATTCCTCGGATGTCCGCAATTGTCCACCCAATAGCTTGTCGATGTTCTCTAAATAAATTCAATAAGTGACCTACCTGCACATCATTCAACAAAGAAGAAACGATTACAGGTAAAGTATCATTGGAGCCAAGACATTTATACCTCAAATGTGGTGGAAGTGGCTTGAGTTCAAGTTGTGGTGGCTCAATAATTGACGGCTTTGCGGGGAGTGGCTCTGTTCTCTAAGTCAAGAGAGATCTTCTTTGGTGCATAAGTGTAGGACCACATCCTTCTAGTGCATTCACAGCTTCCATGTACCCCTCCATGTCTTTACCATCGAAATTCACCAATATTGCCTCCAAGGCCTCAGCTAGGCATTCTTCTTCCATCTTCATCTCACTTGCATCCTCTACCTCATCAACAACATCAATGACTGAGATTCCTTCATATGCATGTGAAAACTTCATACCCTTACTTGCTTGAAAGGTGACCTCTTCATCATTAACTCGGAACTTGATTTCATTTCGTTCCGAATCCACAAGTGATCTTCCGGTAGCAAGGAATGGCCTCCCCAATATGATAGGAAATTCTTTATCAATGGCACATTCAAGGATCACAAAGTCGGCCGGAAGGAGGAGTTTTCCCACTTTCACTAGGACATCATCAACAATTCCCACTGGTCTTTTGATTGAACGATCGGTCATTTGCAGTCTCATGCTTGTAGGTCTTGACAAGCTTAACCCCGCTTGCTTGTAGATAGCAAGAGGCATCAAGTTAATTCTAGCCCCACTGTCACAAAGCGACTTTGCAAAATCTTGCAAACCAATAGTACATGGGATGGTGAATGCGCCCGGGTCTTCTTTCTTTTCGATGGTTGTTGTTGCAATAATG
This sequence comes from Nicotiana knightiana, assembly GCA_005239525.1. Lineage (NCBI taxonomy): Eukaryota > Viridiplantae > Streptophyta > Magnoliopsida > Solanales > Solanaceae > Nicotiana > Nicotiana knightiana. The sequence continues at coordinate 83,338 of ML398452.1, read as the reverse complement.
GAACTAACCCGGTGAGTCACACTCACCAATTCATTATTGGTGGATCTTTTCTTAGTTATCAAATCCTTTAAGTATTTATCAAATCCCGGCATCTCTTGAAAGGCTTCCAAGAATGGAATGTTCACCGACAATTGCTTTAGAATGCCATAAAACTTTTCGAACTTGCTATCATCCACCCTCCTAACAAGTCTTTGAGGAAACGGAGGGGTAGGTCGAGGAATTGGTGCTAGAGTTTTTGGAGCCTCTTTCACCTTTTCCTTTACCTCATCATGGTGCTTTTCTTGGACTTTCACTTCTTTGGGGAGATTTTGAACTTCAATAACCATTGGCACTTCAACTTTGACTCAACCTCTTGCTCACAATCATCTACTCCAACCATTTGTTCATTTTCTCCTTGAAGTACCTTCCCGCTTCGCGTGGTGATTGCCATGCAATGAGAAGTTGGACCATTCCCGTTACCTTTAGGGTTGACAATTGTGTCACTTGGGAGTGTTCCCTTTAGCTTTGGATTTTGTTCTCTTGACAAATCTCGCATTTGCAATTCAAGCTTTTGTATAGAAGCGGTGTGTGACCCCACAAGTTCGGCCATGATTTTCATTGTAGTGTCGCCTCTTTCTTGATTTTGTAATATATTTTCAAGCATGACCTCCAACTTAAACTCACTTGAAGAACCTTCCTTATAATGCGAGGAGTTAGAATATTGCCCCTTTGGTGGAACATAGGGGTTTGAACTCCGGTTGGCATAGTTGTTGTTGTTGTTGCTCCAAGTTCCTTGACTTGACCCACCTTGATCATTGCGCCAATTTTGATGGCCTTGCCCTTGAAGGTTTGGCCTCCATTGATTTTGTTGGCGATAACCACCTTGATAATTATGGACATAGTTCGCTTCTTCGCATTCTTGATTCACCATGGGTTGCATGTCTTCCACAACATTTACTTTCTTTGTCTGACTTTCCGTAAACATCTTGGTTAACACATTTATATATTTGGCAAGCCCAACAATCAATTGTTTTCTCTCTTGGTTGTATTTAATCATGTTGGTTAGAGAGGTAGTACTGTATGCAATTCTACCAGTGGTATCTTCAGAGTGCCAGGCTTTGTTGTGCTCAGCCATTTTGTCTAGAATCTGTCCTTGGGAATGTTTTGTCCATGAAAGATCCATCTTCCACATTTTTAGCTATGGATTGGTTCAGTGGATCCAAACCCATGTAAAATTTCTCCATTAAAATTGTATCCGAAAAATCATGATTCGGTGACCTCCGGGGAGGCCTGAAAACAAGACAGCCCGAAAAAAGGGCCTTCTGTCTACACGCTTTCGAGAATAGAATAGACGAGACGGCTGTGATTGACAAAGTAGGGGGAGACTAATTATAGCTTGAAACGGTCCCACGCCTCATGTAAGTGTTCTCTTGGTAGTTGTTTGAAGAAGAAGATTTTATATCTGAGTTCGGATTTATTGCTCTGTGGGAACCATTTGGCTAATAAAGCACGGACGAGTTCAGGGCAAGAGTGTATAGAATGAGGAGGTAGATTTTGAATCCATTTTCTCGCCTCTCCAGCTAATGAGTATTTGAATACCCGCAGTCTCAGGGCATCATCTGTCACATTGTTCTGTTTATGCGTTGCACACACACCCAAGTAATTTCTAAGGTGTTGTGTTGGATCGTCATCTGTAGAGTTTCGGAATAATCCTTCTGCCTTGAGCATTAGGATTAGACCATGCTCTACCTTGAAGGTAGAAGCGTCAACTCGCGGAGGGACAATGGCATTGGTGTCCTCAATAAATTCCTCAATATCCGCAAAGGTATTCTCTTCTTCCTCATAATCGGCCATGCTTACCTAGCACACCAAGAAAAGCAAGAAAGCGTGATGGAATATAAAAAGATGTAAAGTAAAGTGCACACTAATTAGTAATTTCAAAACCGTATTCACCGGTAACGGTGCCAAAATTTGATACGCTCAAATTACACCTTAATAAATATTGTAAAGCAGTCGATGTCAAATATAATAACCCAACTAGGTTGGGGTCGAATCCCACAGGGAATAGGTGTGAAAAGATTACTTGAGTAGTGTGAAACTTAAGTTAAATCGTAATTCTATTCTGTTAGATAAAAAAGTGTTGTAATTGAGTGAAATGAATTCAAGTATAGTTTTGTAAGATTGTAATTAATTCAATTAACGAAACCAAGGTTGTGTCCGCTTCAATAAAATTTAATGCTATCAGTGTTAATATGATATATTTCTAATGGAAGGTCCTTTGATATGCAAATGATTTCTAAATGACTACCCAATATTTTCCAGTAGTTGGATAGAACTTCCTCTTTATGATTTTTCCAAATATAAAAGAGTTGAAATTAAGAACAATCAATTTATGCTAAATAGAACCCACTTATTCCTAAGCGATTCTATTAAACAAGGTTTAAAGCCTTGAGTTTTTGATATTCACTTCTACCAAACCCTAACCCACTTTTCCAAGTAAAGAAAGAGTAAAATGGCATTTGTTAATGTTTGTAACCACCAATAATAAATGAAGAATGAGAAATGAATAAATATCAACCAACCATTATATATATATATTCAATGGTAAACACCCATTAACACTACACCTATTTAGGGTCCACAACCTTAGTATTTAAACTAGCCACTCATACTAAAATACAAAATTAGAACAATATTTAAAGTCATAATGCTTACAAAAGTGCAAGAATCTTTCTTCTAAAGCTTCCAAAAGATGAATATTCAATGCCTATTGTTGTAGTCTCTTTTTCAGATAAGATGACCTACAAAAAACCTTAATAAATCTATTTATAGTGGGCTAAAATTCGGAGACAAAATTGGACAAAATTATCCATGCAGACAGCTTTTGCGACCGCATATCCATCGCAGATCATGTATGTGGTCCGCATAACCTCCCTTAACGGTGCAGACTTGTAAATCACCAGTTCCAAGCTTCTACCGCATATCAGTTATGCGACCCGCATATATTTTATGCGACCACATTATCCCATCGCAATCGTGTTGAGAAGCTTCTTCTACTGGAATTATGCGATCACAATGCGGCTCAAAAAAGTGTTATGCGATCGCATAATGTACCGCATATTCTTCTTTTGGTTTGGCCAACAAGTCTGCTTCAGTTTGCGATTGACCTTTGATTTATGCGGTCCGCATGTGATTTATGCGGTCGCATATCTACAACATTTCCATGTTTTTGTGACTTTTTAACTTCTTTTCCATGTTTTTGGGTCTTCAAGCTCATGCACTACAAAACAATCAAATTTAATAAGGATTAACGAACAAATGCATTAAAAACGAGCTAAAATCTAAGTAATTGGTATTAAATGTGCCGAAGTTCTACGATACATCATTCCCGAGTTGCCTACATATCCCTGGTGTTACGGGAATCAGACCGTGTGTAGTTCTGGATCCAACGGTGAACTAAACTGATGGAGTTGTTATAGGAATATTCATTTTTTTCGGAAAGAGTTCTTTTGGGTATGACAATATTGAATGAATTTATGCAAAGTCATGAATGCGAAGTTGAAATGTTAAAGATGTATGATAGAGCGAGTATTTGAACGGTCATAGAGTAAAAGATGGGTAATTAATGGTGGTTGGTTACGTTGAAGCAATTACAGGATGTGAATGTTATGAACGAAAATCGGAGCGAAGATTGCTCCTGTTTGAGGAATGGTTACTTCCTGGATTAACTGCAAAACTTAAAACACGACGCATGCAAGTATATATGGATTATTGCGAGAATTTAAACATGATGCAAACTCCCTTTGGACCATGAAGGTTGTCTTTGGACGGTGAGGATGATGTCCTTAGACTATGACGTCCTGGGCCATGAATCGTGTGATAAGGGATTTCCATGCCATGAAATGATATCCTCGGGCCATGAGGATGGTGCCTCTAGACTATGACGCCTTTGAATGATGATGTGCACTTTGAGAGATCCTCGGGGCATGGAATGGTGTCTTCCGGCTATGAGGATGATGCATGCGGACTATGATGCCTTTGGAAAAAATGGCGATGTTTCAGCCCATTAAATGCAAAGATATGATGCTTGGTTATATGCGAAATGAAACAAGACAAGGCTTAGTCTTGTGTAAGATGAGGGTAACGCTTAGCCTCAGGTGAATAGAGGATAGTGCCAAGTCTTAGATAGTGTAATGGATATAGTATTTAATCTTGAGGGAAAGTTAGTGCTTAGCCTTATGCAATTAGGGAGTCAATTCTTAGCCTCATGCAAAGAGAGAGACAATGCTTAGTCTCATGCAGGGAAAGACAATGCTTAGCCTCATGCAAAGAAAGAGACAATGCTTAGTCTCATGCAGGAAAGGCAGTGCTTGGCCTTATGCAATTGGGGAGGCAATGCTTAGCCTCGTGCAAAGAGGGAGACAATGCTTGGTCTCATGCGGGGAAAGACAACGCTTAGCCTTATGCAATTAGGGAGGCAATGCTTAGCCTCATGCAAATAGGAGACAATGATTAGTCTCATGTAAGGAAAAGTGATGCTTAGCCTTATGCAATTAGGGATGCAATTCTTAGCCTCATGCAAAGAGGAGACAATGCTTAGCCTCATGAAGGGAAATGCAGTGCTTAGCCTTATGCAATTAGGGAGGCAATACTTAGCCTCATGCAAAGAGGAGACAATGCTTAGTCTCATGCAGGGAAAGGCAGTACTTAGCCTTATGCAATTGGGGAGGAAATGCTTAGCCTCATGCAAGAAAATGATGAGTGATATGAGAAAGTAAAGCATTTCCTAGTTAGAGATGCTTGCTCTAGGTAATTTGTTGTCTTGAAGGCAGTGACTTGATGTGTCTGCGGATATCGTTGACTTTTTATGCCTGAATCCAAAGAAAAATTGTGAATCTATGGGGAAGGTTGGTTCGCGCTTTTGTTTTCTTGTTCTATCTTTGCTCCTGCCTTGAGATCCTGTTTGAGTTGCCCTGGTAACATCTAGCTGTTATAGAAATAAAGTTTTCAAAAAATATGCACGCATTTGATGAATATAGTTATTTGAAATACAATAGTATGCAATATCAAGTAATTTAGATGAACCGATGACTGTGACATATTTTAGAGACATTGCGACCTCTTTGCTTTAGAATTTTGAGGGTTACCCAAGTTTAAATGCAACCCTTTCACTGTTCCACGTATGTCGAAGTTGGCTGGACTTGCTTTAGAATTTTGAGGGTGCCCTAGTTTCTGAACATGGAAAAAATGAAGATTTTATGAAGATGTGACCGAACCCACAAGGCTGCCTACGTATCCCTTCTTAAACGGGAACCAGGTCTAGCGTAGTTCAGTACATCAAATGAAAACAATCCTAAACATAGTATCTCTTGACTGCGTCTGAGTTGATAGGTTTTGGCCAAATCTCTCCGTCCATTTCTGCAAGTATGAGTGCTCCTCCTATTAGTACTCGGTGAACCATGTAGGAACCTTTCCAATTGGGTGAAAACTTCCCCTTGGCTTCATTTTGATGCAGGAAGATCCGTTTCAGCACCAACTGCCCTGGTATGAATTGCTTTGGTCTGACCTTTTTGTTGAAAGCTCTCACCATTCTATTTTGGTAGAGTTGACCGTGACATACTACATTCATCCTCTTTCCATCAATGAGGGGCAGTTATTCATAGAGGCTTTGTACCTATTCTGTGTCGTTGAGATCAACTTCTTGTATGATTCTCAAAGAAGGAATTTCCACTTCAGCGGGAATAACAACTTCAGTACCATAGACCAGCAGGTAAGGAGTTGCCCCTGTTGATGTGCAAACCGTGGTACAATATCCAAGCAAAGCAAATGGTAGCTTCTCATGCCATTATTTGTAATTATCTACCATTTTTCTCAATATATTCTTGATGTTCTTGTTGGCGGCTTCTACAGATCCATTCATTTGCGACCTGTATGCTATGGAATTCTTATGCTTGATCTTAAAGGCCTCACACATGGCCTTCATCAGATCACTGTTAAGGTTGGCTGCATTTTTGGTGATGATTTATTCTGGTATCCTGAATCGACAAACAATGTGATCCCGAACAAAATATGCAACGACCTTTTTAGTTACAGCCTTGTAAGATGTGGCTTCAACCCATTTTGTGAAATAGTCTATGGCCACTAGAATGAATCTATGCCCATTTGAAGCAGCATGTTCGATTGGATCGATGACATCCATCCCCCAAGCGGAGAAAGGCCAGAGTGCACTTGTTGCATTGAGTTCATTTGGTGGCACTCGTATCATATCAGCATGTATCTAGCATTGGTGACACTTCTGGACATACTTGATGCAGTCTGTTTCCACAGTCATCCAGAAATATCCTGCTCTTAGTATTTTCTTGGCTAAGACAAAGCCATTCATGTGCGATACGCAAGTTCCGACATGTATTTCCTCGGGCAATCTGGATGCTTCCTTGGCATCGACACACTATAATAACCCAGGTCTGGAGTCCTTCTATACAGAATACCTCCACTTTGAAATAAGTGGTTTGCGTGCTCCGGGTACTCTCCTTTTGCCAAGTATTCTTTAATGTCGTGGAACCATGGATTTCCATCACTTTCTTCTTCAACATGAGAACAATAAGATGGTTGCTTATGAATTCCTATTGGGATAGGATCAAATTCTTGTCTAGGTGTTGTATCATAGAATATAATTTGGCCAGTGCATCTGCAAACTCATTCTGGACCCTTAGAACATGTTTGAATTCTATCCTCGTGAACCTCTTGATTAGCTCTTGTACAAAGTACAAATATGGAAATATTTTGGTATTCCTTGTATCCCATTCTCCTAAAACTTGATGTACCAAAAGGTTGGAATCTCCAATCACCAGCAATTCCCGAACATTCATGTCAATGGCTAACCTGAGTCCTAAGATGCAAGCCTCATATGCTGCCATATTGTTGGTATATGGAAACCTAAGTTTTGCGGATACCAGATAGTGTTGGCCTGTTTCTGACACTAAGAATGCTCTGATACCCACTCCTTTGAAGTTTCCAGCTCCATTGAAGAACATTCTCCAACCCTCGTATGCTTTAGTGATATCTTCTCTACGAATGATACTTCCTCATCAGGAAAATATGCTTTCAAGGGTTCATATTCTCCGTCTATAGGATTTTCTGCCAAGTGATCCGCCAACGCTTGTCCTTTGACCGCTTTCTGAGTTACATATATGATGTCTAACTCACTTAGAAATATCTACCATTTTGCTAGCTTTCATGTATGCATGGGTTTCTGGAAGATGTATTTTAGCGGATCCATCCTTAGATATGTGGTGCAGGCACAGAAGTAGTGCCTCAACTTTTGAGCTATCCATGTCAAAGCGCAGCAGGTGCGCTCCAGCAAAGAATACCGTGCTTCATAGGGTGTGAATTTCTTAATCAGATAATATATGGCCTGCTCCTTTCTTCCCGTCTCATCGTGTTGTCCCAGAACACAACCAAAAGCCCCACCTGCTACGGATAAATAAAGCAGTAAAGGTCTACCTGGTTCTAGTGGGACTAGACCAGGTGGTTTAGATAAATACTCCTTGATTTTGTCGAAGGCTTTCTGACATTCTTCAGTCCAACTTGTTGCAGAATCTTTCTTCAACATTTTGAAAATCAGTTCACAGATCACAGTTGATTGTGCTATGAAACGGCTTATGTAGTTGAGACGCCCTAAGAAACTCATCACATATTTCTTGTTCTTCGGAGGTGGCAAGTCCTGGATAGCTTTGACCTTTGACGGTTCCAATTCAATCCCTCGGTGGCTGACGATGAATCCTAGCAATTTCCTGGCGAGGACTCCGAAGGCACACTTTGCGGGATTCAATTTCAAATTGTATCTTCGAAGTCGATCGAAGAATTTCTTTAAGTTTGCTATATGATCTGTGCTTTTTCTGGATTTGATGATGACATCATCCACGTACACCTCTATTTCCTTGTGTATCATGTCATGGAAAATATTTTTCATAACTCTCATGTAAGTGGCTCCAGCATTCTTCAGGCCAAACAACATCATTTTATAGCAATACATTCCCCATGGTGTGATAAAGGCTGTCTTTTTGGCATCCTCTTTATCCATCCAGATCTGATAATACCCCGCGAAGCTATGCATAGAAGACTGGAGTTCATGATTGGCACAATTGTCGATCAGTATGTGTATAATGGGAAGTCATCTTTGGTTCTGTTTAAGTCCCGTTAATCGACACACACTCGACCTTCCCATCTTTCTTTGGGACTGGAACGATGTTGGCCAACCAAGTCGGATACTCAACTACTCTGATAACCTTGGCTTTGATTTGCTTAGTGACATCCTCTTTTATTTTCAAACTCATATCTAGCTTGAATTTTCTGAGTTTCTGTTTTATAGGTGGACACATCGATAGGTAGCTTGTTAGCCACTTTGGATGTGCTCAAACCAATCATATCATCGTAGGACCATGCAAAAATATCTTCGTACCCTTTCAGGAACCGGATGTATTCTTCTTTCTCTGACGGTGATAGATGAATGATTGCACGTATTTCCTTGACTGTTTCAGAATCTCCTAAGTTAACTGTCTCAGTCTCGTCCAAATTAGACTTAGGCTTGTTTTCAAAGTTTTCCACTTCTCTGACAATTTCCTCAGGTATTATATCATCTTCCAGATCCTCTGAATCACTATCCTTATGTTGCATTGTCTCATTACATGTCACAGTTGTAGGTTCATCGGGATAAGTAATAATAACGTTGTAGAGACAAAAATGTAAAGAATAATAATAAATACTATAAATAACAATGCATTAAATAAATCTTGAAAACGTCAAACAAGTGCTCGATGACTCGAGCAATTATTTCAAAACAAAATACGTTCAAAACAAAATACTGAAAATGTCTTATATGCTCATAAAATTGCTTTAAAAATAAGTGATGCTAATTTCGAGGCTACCCAGTAACTCGATGGGCCCGTGATGGTGCAGCAGTCCAGTTCTTGAGAACAGTTCCTTTCTCCACAGTCTGAACAGTAAGGCCTTCCTCCTCCTCCTCCTCCTCCTCAACTATCGCACTGCAATCCATGTCTTCATCATCCAGAAACAGCTTCCTTATTCTGGCTAAAACTTCATCTTTTTCAAACCCCCACATCATGTCAGCTTGATGAAATTTCTGGTGCAAATGTGGTACTGGTTGTTCTAGGGGATAATAATTACCACGCCATGGTGGCGACCAATCCTGGTACTCTTACCAAGTGTATTCATACCCAAGCCCAAAAGTTGTACCATCACGCTTTAGCTGTACCGATTTGGTGATCCTTTGGAGATTCTTGTCGAGACCCTTTCCAGGATCATACCCTGTCCATAACAATATGCTTTCCCTCCTGTTGCTCCACCATTTGTCCTTTTCAATTGCGTTGACGCGCTCAATACGATGGTATGTTTCTCCACCCAGCTTCCTTCTGTTCTCAATAACTGGAATAATTTGAGTGGTATAAATGAGATTACTCCCGTTTCCATGTATGATCACTTCCTGATGGTTCCATTCAAACTTCACAGCCTGATGCATAGTAGAAGCTATGGTCCCAGCGGCATGTATCCAGGGTCGCCCCAACAATAGATTGTAGGTATAAGATATATCCAGCACTTGAAACACGACATCAAACCAGGTTGGGCCCATCTGTAGGCTGAGGTTGATCTCTCCAATTGTGGCCCTTTGAGATCCATCACACGCCTTCACATTCATACTTCCTACTCATATCTCGTGCAGGCCTTTACCCAGCCTCTTCATAGTAGTTAGCGGACATATGTTGAGACTCGAGCCCCCATCTATCAGGACTCTAGTGATGGATTTGTCCTCAAGTTGCATTGTGATATGTAGTGCCATGTTGTGACTTAGTCCTTCTGGTGGCAGCTCGTCTTCATGAAAAGTGATTTTGTGGATTTCCAATACCTACCCACCATGTTAGCCATTTCCCCACTGGTGATGTTGGTGGGTACATAGGCTTCACTCAGAACCTTCATTAGGGCATTCCTATGTGTCTCAGAGTTTTACAGCAGTGATAAAATGGATATCCGAGCAGGAGTTTTGTTCAAATGGTCAATCACAGAGTATTCTCTTGCTTGCATCTTTCTCCAAAGGTCATCCAGGCCGGTCTCAATGACTAGCGAATTAGGTGCAGCTTCTTTGCTTTTTCCTCCCAAGTGCTCAGGTGTATCAACCCTACCGGTTCTAGTCATGCCTTATGCTGCACCTATTTCTTCCATTTTCGCTTTTCCTTTCCTTCTTGCTTCCGAAACATAATCCCATGGTATGGCATTAGACTTATAAGATGGTGTAGGTGATACCATTACGGTGAAGGGTGTGGTCACCTCGACTTCAAACGGAGTTGGTGCGGCTACCTCAACTTCAACCGGTGCCTGATTTTGTACCATGATAGGCGTGAGAGTGACTGGAGATGTTTAAGGATCATCCCCCTTCTGAATGAGCCCAATTGACCCTTCCAGATCCCATTCTTCATCGGTTTCTATCACATCAATAGTATGACCCTTCATGCCTGAGTGATAGACACATGTCTTGTTTGGGTTCATCCACTGAGAAGAGTTTTCCATAGCAACAGCAGGAATGGAAGTGACATAACCGGCATCCTTCATTCTCTCATAAGTTGGTCTATAGGTTCAGCAATCAAAGTGTATTATCTGGGTGGTCTATGATCGAAATTTGGTCTTGGTTTTTGGTAATTTTGGCGGGCTGGTGGTGGTGAGTTGTAATATGCGGGTTTGGGTGTTATAAGTGTGGTAGGTGGGGGCAGGTTATGTTATCTGGGGGTGAAGGCTGGTATGTGGGTGGAGGTGTTAGGTATGTGAGAGGAGGCTTTTGACTTTGCGCTACCATTACTGCACCCACTTCTTTCTTCTTGCAGATACCTCCTGACTGCAAAGCTTTATTTGTGGCTTGGAGTGCTTCAAAATTTGTCACCATTTCGCTTTTGATCCCTTCTTCTATTCTTTCTCCCAGCTTGATGATGTCAGAGAATTTATGGTTTTCAATAACCATCAACCTTTCGTAGTATTGCGGGTCTTGAGCTCTAACGAAGAACTTATTCATTGTTCTTCTTTAAGTGTCGGCCTTACTTTCGTGGCTTCATACCTCCATCGAGTGGCATACTCGTAGAAGGTTTCCGTTGGTTTCTTCTTGAGATTATGAATGTAGAAAACGTCTGATGCGTTTTATGTGTTGAACCTGAATCAGTCCATGAAATCTGACGCCATGCTTACCCAATTAATCCACTTCTTTGGGTTCTGACTGATGTACCAAGACAAAGCATCTCCATTGAGGCTTCTCATGAACAGCTTCATACGAATTCATTCATCTTTTCCAACCCCTACAAGTTTGTCACATTATATTCTTAGATGCACTTTTGGATCACCAGTTCCGTCGAACATTTTGAACTTGGAAGGTTTGTAACCCTCCGGCAGTTCTACATCCGATTGAATGCACGAGTCCTCATAATTCAAACCCTCAATGCCTTTGCCACCTTCGAAACTCTGAACTCTGCCAGTGAGCTTCTTGAGTTCTTCTGCTATGTTCTCGATGAGCAGGTCCTTCTCGGTGGATTTCGGTATATATAGGGTTTGTTGTGGGGTGTGGGTAAAGGTTCCACATATATGTGATTTCATTGGTGGACTCCGGGAATCTGGGCATAATGGTGGTCATTGGATGAGTTTTGGGGATCAGGAGTAGGCTGCGGTGCATTTTGAGGAGTGTGGTAAGTGGTGGTTTGTTGGTATTGAGTTAGATGGTGATGGTTTTGGGGAGGAGTAGGTACCGGTGGAGGGTTATGGTTTCGAGGAGGTGTGGCGTATTGATGTGGTGTGGGAGGTTTTGGCGGTGGATTTTGGTTTTGTTTGTTTTGGGGAGGTACTGGGTTTTGGGCGTTTGTGTTTTGTTGGTTGATATCAGGGACGTTTAGGGTGAGGGAAAGGTTTGCCAAATTTCGTACCTGCTCAAGTTCTCCTTGTAGCTCCAGTATTTTCTGTTCCAGGCATAAGACTAATTCATTCTGTGCTAGAGTACTCTGACCATCCAAAGTTTCAATGTTCTCTGCATTGTCCTTTCTGATACAGCTTAAATCGTCCATTTTTCCTTTCCCTTTGCTTTTGCCTTTAGGATCACTTGGTGGAGGAGGAGGTGGAGGACCTCTGGATCTAGTGTGATATGCAGATGATGCCAGTATGCATGAACCAACCTTGGGGAATGAGAATAATCAAAAGAAAGAAAAACAAAAGGTAACCAAGTCAGCAAGGGATATTAAAAGAATGCTTGCAATATTGAACATGCTTTTATAAATTCACGTCCTAATTTGGGGACCTCATTGTGCCTGAGGTAGGTCTAAGTGACACATAGACTTGGAGAAAATTGATGCCAATAATTGTGTCATTTCATTAATGCGAAAATGAATCAAATCCTTACTAAAATGACAATAATAAGAAAGTTACTAATGACATTTGCCTTATTACAATCGAAATCTAAAACGAATCTAGAAAGCAGTAAAGAGCATTGTTTCCTAATCTACTTGGCCCCAGAAGGACCTTCCCCATGCTTGGCTCTTTTAGATCCATCAATCAAGTTTCCCAGGTCGCGCATATCCAATAGTAGGTAAGACTTTGCTAGATGCCCTCCTTCATTGCCATCCATGTTCTGACAATCTGAGAGTCTCTTCCTCATTTTCCCTCAAGATCCATCAACCTTTGCAAAATATTCCAATCTCTCTGTTGACTTAGTAGCAATTTCCCTCCATTCGTTGATTGCTTCCATATCCACTTTGTGTATTTCCAGATGCGTAGCTTCAGACTCGATGACCCTTTTGCGTAACATCCTATACTGGACTTGTGCTTCAGCAGCATCATCTATGATCCTGTTTTTTAGATTAATTCCCAGCTTGACATCTCCTGCTATATCGTCTACCAACCATGATGGGTAGATGTACGGATGGCCGGCATGATACCTGTTTTGCTCGATAGTATCCTTTTCCACAACGACCTTTTGGTTCCACATATGTTGTGCCTCAAACTTGAATGGAATGACATCCCTTTTAAAATCTGCTTTGTACTGGACCATGTTGGAAACCTGAGGTATAACCTGTTTCCTTCCTTCTTGTCTCATTACTCTTATGTGAGCATAAGGATAGATATCCCTCAACCCGATCAGTACCAGATGAGTAGTATCTCTTGACCTGATGATTAACTCACTGCTAGGAAAATATTCAAACATCCAATGTACCTGCTCGTCTATCAGATTGCTGAAGAAACGTACCCAACTCACAACATTTTCAGGTTGTGCAAACCTGTCTAGGATAAATGTCATCTTCTTTGGGTGATGGTAAGCTATGTAGTCATTCAACGGTCGACGCAGAAGCTCTTGGAGATATTGCCCCCTCTGAAAATGTTCTAACAACCAGACTTGAAGTAACAAATTACAACCTTAGAAGTACCCTAATCCATGTTTGCACCGATCTAGAGCGCGGTACATTTCAGCTAAGATCATGGGGATGATAGTATAGGTTTGTCCCTCGATGCCTTCCATCAAAGTCTTGGTGACCATGGTTAAGCGGGTATGAATCCTCCCCCCTTTCATTGGAAATATCAACAACCCCAAGAAGAAGACAATGAACACATAAACTTGACGATGCGTCCAACCCAAGGAAGTAATGGCAAGTTCATCATGGTGAAAGCGATATGACTTGCTGTGCCCATAACGTTCATAAAGGAATTAAAATGGGATGTATGACTTCTTCAAGCAAAGAAATTCATTATTTTTCTTGAAACCCAACATTTTCAGAAAACCGCGGGGGTGCGATTCTCTGGCACTAATAAATCTGGACTATCCCCTGGCAGCTTAGCAAAGCCTCCTATTTCTTCTAGGAGAGGAGTCATTTCTATGTCACCAAAACGGAAGACGACCCTTTTCTCATCCCAAAACATAGTGGCAACCTCAATCAATGCTCTTTCGGCCGGATGTCTAGCAAAGACGGTAAATTACCAAGGACCCTTCTCACATGATTTTTGTCGCTAAGTGCTAGATTTTCCCACCAATCAAGCAACAGAGGTGGGATATTTTGAACCATGCCGAACCCGGGGACTTCGTGCTTTATTTTTTGCAAAAAAATAATATTAGACCTCTCCCCCTCCAGATTCGACTAGTTACACACTAATGATCAACATATTGGCATATTTTCTCCAAGTAATTCACATAACATTATGGTGTCCATTGGGATTGTGGAAATCCTTTCAGACTTTGGACAAGGCTTATCTTAGCGGGATAGCACGTTAACAACGTTCTAACCCGTGCTAGGTTTGACATGATGAATGTACATTTGATATTGGAGTAAGGTTTCTAGAATGGCCTAGACCGGTACTCTCAAGTGGACAACTTGAGAGGGAAAGGTACGGAAACGTCGACTGCACCGCTGATCGACTAGTCTACTACAAACAAACCTTTTCGATATAAAAGGGTAATTTTAGAAGAGCGCAGACACTCATCAAGCGCCACGATGTTGATAATTGGCACGAGTGGAATATGATGTGGAGCATGCTTTATGTATAGATAATAACAGGTTGTCAAGTATTTGCATGGTAAATATGTAAAAGCGGTAAATACAGTATTAAGGTAAAACGTGAAAGGCATAAAAGAAAGACAAGGGAAGATGTTAGTTCGTGGAATATATGAGAATGTAAAAAATCAAGCAAGGGAGTAGGGACGGGAGAGGCATGATATAATAGTCTTTAAACAAATGGAGATCATTTAGAGCAAATAAGGGCGGATAGGGAAAGAGATGTGCATGTTATAACAAATTTAAGCAAATAAAGGTGGATAAGGGAAGGGATGTGCATGTTATAACGGGTTTAAAGAAGTAAAGGTGAACGGAAAAAGGATGTGCATGTAATAGAAAAATTTAACAAATAAAGATGGAAAAGGAATATGTGTTTTATTACAAATAAAACTAATCCACATAAGCCAAGTTCATTATGGTAAGAGCCTAAGTGTAAATCCCAATCAAAGTCGCCATGCTATCGCACCCCGTTTTCTCGCGAAATCGGGTTTCGACGTCGTGACAACTCTTTTTAGAATGGGAGATAGATTTCTAAAAGAAGAATCGCCACCTAACGATTTTTAAGGTGCGTTAGGGCACCTATTGTGCAGATAACTCTGTTTGACTAGTCAATGCCACCAAAGATCGGGTAAGGGCTCAAATTACTTCAAAGAGAAGGTGTTAGGCACTCTTCGAGGTCCACAACTGTGGGTCCCGACCGAACTTAAAATTATGTGGATTAGGCTAGTGATCAAATAAGAAAAGAGAATATAAAGGTCAAAGAATTTTATTGAAAAAATCTTAATACGAATATAGAGATACAACTATTTCAATTCTAATAGCAAACATCGAAAGGAAAGGGGTGTGTGTGTGGGGGGAGGGGGGGTCCTAAATTTTTTAGCCTAAGGGATCAACCCGTGCAACATAAATAATATTTCACAACTCCCTTGAGGTAGGGAGTTACTCATATTATTCAGTGGGCACATACTATCATCTCCTGCTACCCAATTACTATGTTAAAGTTGTTTATCTAAAAGTTCTCTAATTCAATTCTAAGTCGTGCCCTATACGTGCACTACCCGTACCATACCTATGGTCCAGGAGGGTTTGGACCTCTAGTTAGCTAGTTCTAGACCTTACCTAAGTTTATCAAAATGCTAAAACTAGGCGACATACAAAAACACTTTGGACTCAAATAATGGGAATTTAAGGGCTAGAGTTAGCCTCCACACTTAAGAAACAAATGCACGTGAAACAAATGTTCAGGTTAGGAAGTTTCAGAATTAATAACCTTAGGCCCTATAGATATGATTTCTAGGTGACTTTGAATTAAAGCATATAGGCAGTTTCAGATGCAAGGTGCCGCTCATAGACAAGATTATATGGTTGTTACAAGCTAATTATTGAGATTGCAGGTTTCAAATTATTAAACCTGTCACGACCCAAAATACTAACTCAGGTCGTGATGGCGCGCAACACCAGGGTTAGGCAAGCCCACACTTAAATTACTAAGGATTCCTCCCATGCTTGGTTAAACATCCCAATACGTGCCAAGTTTTAAAGTTCAAAACATTTATTGAAAAAGGTAGCAAGCCATTTTTACCAAAAGCAGTCAAAGAGAGGAATGAGCCAATATATATATATATACAGACCCGCAAACGAAAATAACAACTACGTGTGTGCCAGGAACTAGTGTCACAAGTCCTACGGGCATACTAACAGAATATACAAAACATAATATACAATCCTACTGTCTGAAAGAAATAGACGGGAAATAAGCAAAAGAAAACTCCATGGTGCTGCCGAGGATCGTCAGGAGNCACCAGCCTCAGAACCTGTACAATTAAGTACAGAAGTGCAGCATGAGTACATAAACAAATATGTACCCAGTGAGTATACCGCCTAACCTCGAAGAGGTAGTGACGAGAGGTAGACGTGATACTTACTAGGGTCAACATTTCTAAATAACATGATTTAATAGGAACTAGGCAGGCATAACAGTCGTAGAAATCACAAAGATATAAATTATCAAGTATAGTTGTATTTACCTTTTCATGTCAAATTTCACTAGCACATAATGTACTAAATTCCCTTATTAATATGAACCAGTTTATACAATTACAACAAATTCCCAGTAAATCATGCAACACATAATAGGCCGGAAGCGTACGACCGAAACATCGTGAAAATAAATGTGCACTGCCGAGGGTCGAACAACTCGAACCATAGATGAATCTATTACCCCGCTCGCGATCGAACATGCGACACGGTTGACGTAATAGTAGGGCTATTCCGCTCACGAATCATACATGTGGCGCAATGCCGCATACATACATAAAATTATCAATTTTTAAGGAATTAACAGAGATTATTCTTTAAGGCAAGAAATTAAGCAATATATCATGGAACACAACTTCCTAATATTCTCATGCCAAATCAAGGATAATAAGCAACTCAAAATACGTTTAGGAATACATGTAAGGCACATATAAGCATGCTCGTGAGTCCTAGAACTACCCAACATAACATAGTAGTAGCTACGCATGGACTCTCGTCACTTCGTGCGTGCGTAGCCCCCGCAAATAAGGACATGCAATTATTTATAATCACCTATGGGGACAATTCCCTCTTACAAGGTTATAAAGGAGACTCACCTCGTGACGAATCTGCTCCACGGACCAAGAACGCGCCCGAAACTCCAAACTCTACACTCGAGGACACGAAACTAGCCAAATGTTATACAAATTCATCAATTTATGCTCAAAGTATGGAAATCCTCCTACTACTAAGTCAAATTCGCCATTCTTGAAGAAATCCTAAAATCCAACCCCTGGCCCGCATGCTCGGATTCCAAAACATTTTGAAGGAAACACTCACCCATAGCCTAAGGATCATTAATACATGATTTTTACTTGATTTCATAGCTAATTGACGGGTAATTTTTTAAAGTCTCGAAGGCCCTAGGTTACTACCCAAATTCCTAAATTTTCCACTAATTAAGTAGTTAAATCCTACTAAGAATGCATGCATTAACCACTTTAAGATAGAATTTACTTACCTTGTAGTGGTTGGGTCGTTGAGCCATTTCNGAAACACACTGTCTGACAGTGTTTCCGCACCTGCGGCTCGAGGACCGCACCTGCGGTCTCGCACCTGCGAGCAAAGGCTCGCACCTGTGGAAATGGATGAGGAAGCCTGGGCCCGCACCTGCGGAGGAGAGACCGCACATGCGGCTCCACTCCTGCGGAACTTTGTTCGCACCTACGAGAAATGGACTGCCCGCTGGGGGTCGCACCTGTGAGGCTGGGACCGTAGGAGCGGCCCCGCACCTACGACTGGGCAACCGCACCTGCGGATCACACCAGAACAGGTGCACCAGCAGCTATTTCAGCTGGTTTTTGGCCTCGTGTGGTGTCCGGGAGGCACCTGGGCCAACTCGAGCCCCCGTCCAAATATACCAACAAGTCCCAAATCATAATATTGACTCTGTCAAGCCTTCGGAACACCCAAAACAATGCTAAAACTCAAAATCACACCTCAAAACCCCTAGAACCAAACTTAGGAACTTTAAGTTTTCTTGATTTCGCTAATATCGCGCCGAACCGACCTATACTACTGGGAATGATACCAAATTTTGCAGGCAATTCATAAATGACATAACGGAACTATTCCCGATCTCAGAATTCTGTTCGGACCTCGATAACAAAAAAATACGTCCCAAACCACAATAGGAACTTAAAGGACTTCTAATTTCAATATTGGGCGTCGAAATGCTCCCGGGTCATCCGAAACCCATTCCAAACATACACCCAGGTCCGAAATCATCATACGAAGCTACTAGAATCGTCGAAACTCGATTTCGGGGTCGTTTACCCAAAAATATTGACCGAAGTCAAGCTTGGCCTTAAAAGCCAACCTTAAGGAACCAAGTGTTCCTATAGCACTCTAAACACTTCTGAACCCCAGACCACCCGCCCCCGTAGGTCATAAATCACAATAAGCTACTATGGGAAATTTCATTTAGGGGAACATGGTCCGATAACGCAAAGCGACCGGTCGGGTCGTTACAAAACCTATAGGTGCTATGACTAGGTGATCTTCACAGTAGATGATAGTGAAATCTAATGAAGAAAAGCCCCAAAATTACTCACTCTTTCTAACAACAACATGAATAAACAATAAACAATGTTTGAGAAGTTCAAAAATAACAAATTAGGGCGAATAATTATAACCTATTGGCAGGATCTCTAACGATTAGTACTTGGAGCCGATTTTACTATCATACCTTAACCTTATAGGCATATTTTCTAGGTGAAAAGTGGCAAACATAATAATTAGAATCCTATAGGCATGATTTCTAGTGAATGTGTTGATGCGAATTGAAAGAAAAATTAGTGACGTTTATTCCTATAGGCAGATTTTCTAGTAGCATGTAGCAGTAAGCATAATTGCAGCATTTTGAATTCATGTTTGCTAGCAGACAGTATGTGTGTGTGTGTGCTTCCCCTAATGGAATGATTCTATAGTGCACATAGGGATTGAATATCATATATAGCAAGTAAATCACTGAGTCCTATAGGCATATTATCTACCCCTTTGCATGCAAATATTAAGAATCTAGCCATTCCCCATTTTTCACTACACCTCAATTATTTATTACAAAGTTATTACAGGCCCAATAATGAATAAAATTACAAATATTATACAAATAATGACAATAGGCCCACAACAGGCCCAAAAGAAATACCCAGCACTGTTTGGGCCTTCAGCAATTCTCATGCAGCATACCCAGACTTCCAACAAGGAGCCATATTCATCAACACAACTCAGAATCCATAGAAGAGCCCAAAGACAATTCATATAACCATATTGCCAAACATTGAATCACTTAAACCAATCAGCTTAGATATTCAACAAATAATAGGAAGAAAGGGTTGAGTGGGGTAGTTCAAGTTTCAGGGAGTGACTAAAGACCCAAATCCTAGTATATCAAAGTTCACAAGGGTCTCAAATGGACCCCAAACAACGCTCACATTAGGGAGGTCAGTAGTAAGAGCCTTGGTAGCCTTGGATTTCGACCGGTTAAGAATGAGAGGTTCGAGATAGCATAGGTAACAAATGAGGGAGAGTGGACAATGGTTAAGGGGGCAGAATTTAAGGAAATACACTTATAGCTTAAAGAAGACATAGCGCAGTTGAGAGCATCTAATAAAATAGGTCAATGTCACACCTCCTTTTTCCCGAGGGGATGGGATAAAAGGAATTTTTTCAATTTAAGTGACATTATTCAAATTGAGATTATTTACTCATTTATTTTTAAGAGTCGCCACTCAAAATTATTTATTTATAGTGTTCCTAGTCACTGTTTATTTAAAATCCCAAATCGAGGAAATTTTGACTCCAAGTCTGCATAACCAGAAGACCGGGTAAGGAATTTTGTTAACCCGGAGAAGGTGTTAGGAATTCCCGAGTTCCGTGGTTCTAGCACGGTCACTTAACAATTTATACTTGGCTTAGATTATCTAATTACTTATTTTAGGACCTATGTATATTTTACCTTTTATCGCTCCTAATAACTTGATTATTCATATTTTAAAGAATTATCTTAAGACGGTTTACGCGTACGTGTACCCGTTTAGTTTGACGTATCAAGAATCATGTCACGCGTAGGTGTACACAATCCACAACGCTTAGTTTATTTAAGGAAAAAGTTTGGTCAGAGTCGCACGAACGCGTACCTTGAATTTATTTGAAAAATCGTGATCACATCATGCGAACGTGTATGCAACCACAATAATAGTTAAAAAAAACCGCGCCTAAGAGAAGTTCTTCGTTCATTAAAAATCGTACTCGTGTCACGCGAACGTGTACACGATCAATAAAAATTTTATTATTATTAATATTGTTTCGCCTAAAGCTGCAGGAACGATACTTTTGTTTTAGTTTTGAAAATTATAACTATATCACACGAACGTGTACATAATCACGATAGTTGATTGAATTAACAACGTGCCTAATATACACGCTAAACATGAACACCTTAAAAGTTTGTCTACCCAAGTATGATTGGCTATATGATATTAACGGGCACAGCATGCTCCTAGCGACCCGAGCAATTAAAAGAAAGATAAAACGAGAGTGGCAATACTTTTCTTAAAAGCAGATTCCTTCTCAATATTAATCAAACCCCAAATCCAATTTTGAACTCACAACCCCCACGACTCTTCCGCCACAGAGAAACAGTGATGAATGCAACCAAAACAAACAAAACAGAAATATATGCATTCAAACCATTTAAAGGTCACACAATACTAAACTAAATATAGATAATGAAAATGAATTCTTGTCACTTCAATCTTTTCTTAAACTTTCTTTTATTAGTACGTGAAATTCATATTAGGTATAGCCTCACAAGTTACTACACTAACACTTAAATTTAACATAAAGAGATTACATGTCAAACAGTAAGCTCTTAAGGTTAAATTAAAAATTACAATCCAACGTATCTAAATCAAACAAATTCAAGATTATAAACATTTAATCACATAAATAATACAGAAACATGTAGCAGAAAAAGATTCAAATTAAATAAACTTAAATAGACAAGAGAAAGTCAAGAAAGAACATGTTAAGCAAGCTTTCTTTAATATATGAGAAATAGGACTTCTGAAGTAGCTTCACAAAAGATGAAAATCTGCTAAACTGAAATTCTTCTAATTGACAATGGAAAAATCAGCAAGTGTACACTTCCTCGAACCCAAAAATCCATCGAGAAACAACAACAAAAATCGAATAGCGGAACTGGAACCCGTAATTTCACCTCAAACTCTCAAAACCTTCAATTTCCTTTTTTTGCTCTTTGTTTTCTTTGTTTTTCAAAAAATCGGTAGATGTTTCTTTGCTCAAAATCTCGTTCTTCTTCTTTTCTAGTTCTCCTTTATATATAAATGTGTATGTGCTTTGTAACTTATGTGAAGAAAGTGGGGAATGAGACGTGAGTGTGTGAGAGTGTGGTGTGAGATAAAGGAAGGGAGTGGGGTAATGGGGTTGTTAGAGATCAGATAGGAATTAGCTTTTTACATTTTTTTTGCATCTTTTTTTTTGTTCTTTTTGTTACCTATCTTAAAAAAGAAAAAACTCTTTTTTTTTTGAAATAAAGAAAAGAGAAATTAGAATACATAGCTAAAAGTATTAGCCAACTATTTTTAGACTTATATATTATAAATATAAGAAAATTAAATATTTATACTATAGTTTAAATTGATCTAAGAAAAATACCATAGCTTACTTATTATATATATATATATATATATATATATATATATATATATATATATATATATATATAAACACACACACATAAGTATGTATATGTACATATATATATTTTTTAATTTTCTTTTTTTTTTCTTTTAAATAGAAGTAAAACTTATACCCTAAGAATATGAGTATTTTTTTTAGTTAGTTTTTTTTATGAAATAAAACCTATTAAGAGTAAGATAAAAGTTTTAAAATATTAAGATTAGACCTAAAAGGAACATTTACACTAAAATAGTATAGAATTTGGGTGTGGTCAAAAATTAGTTGTTCACAACATGCCCCTCTTTGCTTGGTAACATGGAGAGTTTTCAGGCAAAGAAAATGAACAAGGTGACTGATTTTCGACCTCACTATTATTTAACAAGGAAAAGAAGATAAAAGAAATGGTTGCGACCAAGCCTTGGTTTTAGGCAGCCTACATATCCCGGGTTATAGAGGAATTAGGTCACATGTAGTTCAAGTGGAAGAAGAGTGATGGATTATGCTTAGATGGAGAGTGCACTAAGGTTCCGTCGAGGTTCCGATCAGCGGTTCCTACTATTACATCAAAATGAAAAGAAAATGACATACTCTTGAAATCTAAGAGTTACAAAATTCCTATCTAAATGCCATCTAGAGTCTTGTCTTGATTCTTGACTTGCTTCCTTCATTAAATTTAGACTGAATCTTGATGCTCTCCGATATAAACGTATATGAAACATTCTTAACAGGCTTGTTTCTTGATCAGATGATGAGAAGATGGATCTTGAGACTCTATGTCTCCGCATGCATTATGTCAAAGCTGGTTGCGGCTGATATTGAGATCAAACATTCCATTTTCTCTGGCAAGAGCTGGAATCTTATTTTTGCATATCCAATCCGTGCTTTGTAGAAAAACCTACAAGCCATCACAAACAAACAAAACAAACAAAATTTTTTTGCTCCATTTTGCACTAGGAAATTTTTATGAGTTATTAAAAACACAATAAACTATCTTAGCTATTGCAAAATAAAGAATTGAAAGAGAAATGAGCTTTTTTTTCTTTTTAGATAATAGGGGATGTCATACCCTATGTTAACATTATGGAAGGGAACCACT
Source organism: Nicotiana knightiana (assembly GCA_005239525.1). Classification (NCBI taxonomy): domain Eukaryota; kingdom Viridiplantae; phylum Streptophyta; class Magnoliopsida; order Solanales; family Solanaceae; genus Nicotiana; species Nicotiana knightiana. Next base: position 60,400 of record ML398452.1, on the reverse strand, counting down.
GGATGTAGTACCCTTTGTTGGCAATAAGATGAGGCTCGTGGCACTCTAAGATGCTACTAGGGAATGTCGTACCCTATGTTGGCAAAAAGTAATGCAACCAGGGGATGTAGTATCCTGTGTTGACAATAAGATGAGGCTCATGGCACTGTGAGAGGCTACTAGGGAATGTCATACCCTATGTTGGCAAAAAGTAATACAGCCAGGGGATGTAGTACCCTGTGTTGGCAGTAAGATGAGGCTCGTGGCACTCTGAGATGCTACTAGGAAATGTCGTACCCTATGTCAGCAATGAAATGAGGCTCGTGGCACTCTGAGATGCTACTAAGGAATGTCGTACTCTATGTTGGCAATAAAATGCAACCAGAGGATGTAGTACCCTGTGTTTGGAAATGAGATGAGGCTCGTGCTCTCTGAGATGCTACTAGGGAATGTCATACCCTATGTTGGAAAGAAGTAATGCAGCCAGTGGATGTAGTACCCTGTGTTAGAAATAAGATGAGGCTCGTGGCACTCTAAGATGCTATTAGGGAATGTCGTACCCTGTTGCAATGAAAAATACAACCAAGGGATGTAGTACCCCGTCTTGGAAATAAAATAAGGCTTGCGACGTTCTGAGATGCTACTAGGGAATGTCGTGCCCTATGTTGGCAATAAAATGAGGCTCGTGGCGCTCTAAGATTCTACTAGGGAATGTCGTACCCTATGTTGGCAGAAAGTAATGCAGTCGGGGGATGTCGTACCCTGTGTTGGTGATAAGATGAGACTCGTGGCGCTCTGAGATGCTACTAGGAAATGTCATACTCTATGTTTGCAACAAGTAATTCAACCGGGGATGTAGTACCCTGAGGTGAAGATAGGGTATTCCCTATAATGAAACTAAAAATAACATAATTACATGTATATTAGAAGGAAATCAAGGATTTGAGAACTTCACTTGGTGATGTTCGTCCTTCCACGAACTGTTTCCTAAAATTGTTCTGTTCCTGTTCTGAAAAAAGAAAGATTCATTAGTTTTAAAAATGGTGGTCAGTGTGTGGCCTTGATTTCTTGGGTGATTTGACCTCGAGTCCACTACACTTGTTAGAAAAACTAGCTCTGTCGATGGTCGTACAAATTGCCGGGAGATTATGTCTTTACTTTTATGAAGATCTTTTTTCTCAACATCAACACCTGACTATTTTGCGCCTATCACTATGTGTGTTTATGGTGAAAACAACCTTGCTCTCAAAACAACTTTTAACTGAGTAAATTTTGTTGACCCTTGACACATTGTTCAGTCTTTCAAGCCTTTTGCTCGTCAGGGAAAATCAAAGATGGCTTTATGACTTTGCCCATACTGTTTATGCCCAGAAGGTTTTGCTTCATATAACGGGGAAACTGTAACCAATTTTGCGGCCTTTTCTTTGCTTTGCTTTGAAAAAATTAGACTGAAAGGGACTCAAAAATAATAGTACAAAATAAAACAAGAAGGTGAACTAATAGATATTACAACTTAATCAAGAAGTGTCCCTTTCATAAAAGAAAAATAAAAATAAAAAGGACTTATCTGGAGGAATATGCTGACTTCAATGAACATGACATGAACTTTGGACTGGATGCCCGATCCGTCTGAACCGTCTAATTCTCGAAATCTCTTGTGAAATTTACTTTGAAAATGAATCCTTTGTCTTAACCATGCTTGTGACGAGATATAAAAAGCTTTAAATCGATTAACGATGCCTTTTATGGGTTCTCACCAATTGACCTCTCTTATTTGCCTTTATCTCAACTCACTATTTCCTTACAGTGCCCGTGAGGGTTTTCACTAATAAGACTCTCTCATTTATTTTTCTCTCTTTATAATGGCTGAGTCATCACCCGTAGTATACTGAATTATCATTCTCGAAAGTTGATCAGAAGGTCTTAGCAGGGAAAGGTAAAAAGAGCTATTCAACTATAGTACAACTTTTGGAACCATTTTGATGGAACAACCATAACAAATAAATTAAGATCAAGACCCAGTTTCTTTGACTACTGGGGAAATGTGAATTTTTGTATCAAACCCCAGAGTGAGGCTGCCTACGTATCCTTTCGAAATCAAGTCGGACGTAGTTCAATTAACATGAACTTGTTTTGATGATTTTTTGTTTGATTTTTTTGATTAAATACATTGGTTCCAAAAGAGGGGAAAATAAAGAAATATAAAAAAGTATTCAAAGGTCTAACTAGGGTTGACCAGTGTTTGGGTAGCGAGAATGATAGCCTTTCATCATCCCAACCTGAGAATGCTAAGTATAAAAATACCCCTACAGAGGCATATCAAACATAGTATCACGGATATATCTGTCACCTTTCCTTCTATATCTGCCAAGTGTACAACTCCTTTTAACAATTGCTTTTTCCTGGTGCGGAAAGATACGTTTTAAACAAGTTGTCCTACCTCAAATTGTCTCGGGCGCACTTTCTTATTGTAAGCGCGTTCCATTCTTTGTTGGTATAATTAACCAAAACAAACTGCCGCCAAACTCTTTTCATCAATTAAACTCAACTGTTCCAATCGGGACTTGGATCAGTCAGTGTCCTCGATCCTTGCTTCATCAATGATTCGGAGAGAGGGAATATCAACTTCAGCAGGTATGACCGCTTCAGTGGCATAAACCAACAAGTAGGGCACTGCGCCAACTGATGTACGGATAATTGTCCGGTATCCCAAAAGAGCAAAAGGTAGTTTCTCGTGCCATTGCCTAGACCCTTGGACTATTTTCCTAAGAATCTTCTTGATGTTCTTATTCGCAGCTTCAACGGCTCCATTATCTTTGGCCACTAAGGAGTATAATTGCAATGCTCAATTTTAAATTATTCACATACCTCCTTCATCAGATGACTATTCAAATTAGCATCATTATCTTTGATAATGGTTTTTGGAATACCGAAACGACATATGATATTGGAGTGAACAAAGTCTACTATTGCTTTATTGGTGACTGCCTTCAATGTAATAGCTTCCACCCATTTGGTGAAGTAATCAATTGCAACCAAGATAAATTTGTGCCCATTTGAAGCTTTGGGCTCGATTGGGCCAATGACGTCCATTCCCCAAGAAACAAAAGGCCAAGGAGCCGAGATAGGATATAACTCTGAAGGAGGTGAATGAATCAAGTCACTGTGAATCTATCACTGGTGGAACTTGCGAACAAAACGAAAGCAATCCCGCGCCATAGTAAGTCAATAATATCATGCTCGAAGGATTTTCTTTGCTAGAACATATCCATTCATGTGCGGACCACATACTCCCGAATGCACTTCATTCATGATCATTTCAGCTTCTTTGGCATCCATACATCTTAACAAATTAAAATCTGGAGTCCGTTTGTATATGATTTCCCCACTCAAAAAGAAACCATTAGAGAGCCGCCTAATAGTTTTATTTTGATACCTATTAGCATGTTCCAGATATTCTCTTGTTTTAAGAAACTTTTTAATATCACGGTACCATGGTTCACCATCTGGTTCTGCTTCAATTTTATTGCAATAACCATGTTGATACTGAATTTGAATTTCTAATGGGTCAATGTGGGTATTACTTGGATATGGAAGCATTGAGGCCAGGGTGGCCAAGGCATCAGCTAATTCATTGTGAAACCTGGGAATGTACCTGAACTCGATGGACTTGAACCTTTTGCTAAGATATTTCACAACATTGTCTATATGGAATGAGCTTGATGTCTCGAGTCTCCCAATTACCTTGAGCCTACCGAATAAGCAAATTTGAATCTCCCATCACCAATAGTTCATGCACATTTAGGTTTATTTCCAGGTTCAGACTCATGATGCGAGCTTCATATTCTACCGTGTTGTTTGTGCAGAAGAAACAAAGTTGCGCCATGGCAGGGTAATGTTTCCCAGTAGGTGATACAAGAATCGCCCCAATCCCTACGCCTTTGATGTCGACAACCCCATCAAAGTATAGTTTCCAAATTTGACTGTCATCTTGGACTACTTCTTCAACTAAATTAACCTCTTCATCTAGGAAATATGTGTTCAAAGATTCATACTCATCATCAACCGGGTTTTCTGCCAGATGATCAGCCAAATCTTGTGCCTTCATGGCAGTATGAGTGACATAAACAATATCAAACTCTGTGATCAAGATTTGCCACTTTGCCAATCTTCCAATTAGCATCGGCTTCTGAAAGATGTTCTTCAGGGGATCCATTCGGGATATGATGTAAGTTGTATAGGCTAAAAGATAATGCCTAAGCTTCTGGGCGACCCAGGTTAAGGCGCAACATGTCCTTTCCAAAAGAGTGTATTTGGCCTCATAAGTAGTGAACTTTTTGCTCAAATAATAGATTGCTTGATCCTTTTTTCATGTGGAATCATGTTGACCCAAAACATAACCAAAGGAACTATACATTACTGAAAGATATAAAAACAAAGGCCTACCAGGTTCCGGCGGACCAAAATAGGGGGATTTGACAAATATTATTTGATCTTATCAAAAGCTTCTTGGCACTCGTCTGTCCACTTGATGGAAACGTTCTTTTTCAACAACTTGAAAATGGGCTCACATGTGGTTGTAAGTTGTGCAATGAACCTGCTGATGTAGTTTAGCCTCCTGAGTAAACTCATGACTTCTGTTTTGTTCTTCGGGGGAGGCAACTCTCGAATGGTCTTTATCTTGGAGGGATCTAACTCGATGCTTCTTCAGCTAACTATAAAACCCAAAAGCTTCCCAGAAGGAACTCCAAATGCACATTTGGCTGGATTGAGTTTGAGATTATACCTTCATAGCCTTTCAAAGAACTTTTTCAAGTCTTGCACATGATCAGCTTGTGTTCTAGACATAATGATAACATCATCAACATACACTTCAATCTCTTTGTGCGTCATGTCATAGAATATGGTAGTCATGGATCTTATGTAAGTTGCCCCTGCATTTTTCAAACCAAATGGCATGACTCTATAATAATAAGTTCCCCATGGAGTGGTGAAGGTGGTCTTTTCTGCATCTTCTTCATCCATCAGAATTTGGTGATACACGGCATAACAATCCACAAAAGATTGGATCTCATGTTTAGCACAATTGTCAACAAGGATATGAATGTTGGGCAATGGAAAGTTGTCCTTTGGACTTGCTTTGTTTAAATCCCTATAGTCAACACAAACTCTGATTTTTCCATCCTTCTTTCGCACTGGCACAACATTCTCTAACCATGTTGTGTATCGAACGACCCTGATCACATTTGCACTTAGTTTATTTGTGATTTCTTCTTTAACCTTATCACTCATGTCTGTCTTAAACTTCCATTGTTTTTGCTGTATTGGTGGAAAATTAGGATATGTGGGTAGTTTATGAACCACTAAATCGGCACCCAAACCCTGCATGTCATCATACGGCCAAGCAAATAGATCTCTGTACTCAAACAAAACCTGAATTATGGCATCTCTCATGTTTTGTTCAATATGAATGCTTATCTTTGTTTCTCTGGTTTCTTCAGGACTTCCCAGATTAGTTGCCTTGGTTTTATTTAGATTAGGCTTAGGCTTATTCTCAAATTGATCCAACTCCCTTTTTATTTCCTTTAAAGCCTCATTTTCATCATACTCAACTTCTTGATTCATTATTTCGAGATTAGACAGTTTTTTAAGATCTGGGCATGAATTTTGCATGAATGTCATGTTTTTAAAGCCAGCATTAATGAAACTGAAAATATAAGAAATTAACAAAAATTAGGGAAACGAAAAGACAGAATTTTACTGTGAAACTGGAACTTCATTTCAATGAATTTGAAAGGATAGAAGGATTAACATCAAAGCAAAGCAATTAAACTAAAATATCTGGATTACAACCCTTAAAATAATCCAAATACAAAAAAAAAATAACAAAACAGACTATCAAGACTCCTTCCTGATGGGAAGAGGAGTTGCTTCCCAGTTGTTGAGCGAGGTATCTGGACTAATCAGCTGAACACTTGTACGGTTGGAGCTCTCACCAACTTGAACCATATTGATCTCATAGAAAATCTCCTTGAGACCCTGGCAAACTTCATCAATGTCATCCTGAGTAGAAGGATTTTGGACTTCTTCACAATGTGGCTTGCAAAAGAGTAGGCAATGTGAGGGATTGGTTTGGAAAAAATCCAACCATTCTTTTTGCGGGCCTTGGCTCTGTCTATGTCAGCTGACGTTGGTTTAAAACCCAAACCAAAGGTATATTTCTTAAAAAATAGAGCAATAGGGTTCACAATTCCCTACAAAGAAGATCCTAATCCTTTTCCTGATTCATAGTCGTTCCCCAACATCATCGAAGTTACCATCATAGATATGGCTGAAAGATGGGGATGAAAAATTGGTTTTCCTTCTTCCACTTGGTCTACCTCAATCACCTCACATGCTTGATATATGATGGATTCACATCATTCCTTGGCCTCGATACAAGGAATGGATGGGTCTTTATAGACGGATGAGTCGTCCTCCCCATGAACAATAATTTCTTTCCTATCATACTCGAATTTGATCATTTGATGTAGGGTGGGTGGTACATCTCTGGCCATTTGGATCCACGGACTTCCCAGAAGAAAATTATAAGAAGTTTTCATATCCAACACTTGAAAGACAATGTTAAAAGTAACCGGGTCGATTGTTATGGTGAGTTCGATTTCCCTAAAGTGTCTCTTCTTGAACCATCAAAAGCTCTGATGCTGACATTACTAGTTTGAATTCTATTATTGTCAATGTTCAGCTGTTGTAGAGTAGAAAGAGGGAATACATTTACACTTGAGCCTCCGTCAATCATGACTCCGTTTACGTAGTTCCCTTCACATTTGACAATAAGATGCAAAGCTCTATTGTGCCCAGCCCCTTCCCCAGGCAAATCATCATCGCTGAAAGTAATTCTATTTACTTCAAAAAATCTTTCAGCCATTTTTTCTAGTTGATTCACCGTTGTCTTTTCTGAGACATATGCCTCGTTCAGAGTTTTGATCAACACATGGCGATGTTCTTCCGAGTGAAAAAGCAGAGATAACAAAGATATCTGAGCAGGAATTTTCCTTAGTTGGTCAATGATTGAGTAGTCTTGAATTTTCATCTTCTTAAGGAATTCCTCCGCTTCTTTTTCTGCAACGGGTTCTTTCGCTGGCAAGTGACTTTCCCAGGCTTGCTTAGTTTTTCTCAATTCCTCTGGTGAATAGCACATTCCAGAGCGGTTCAAGCCCCCCATTTCATCTGGTTCTTCAACTATCTCTTTTCCTTTGTATGTCATGACAGTCTTTTTATAATTCCAGGGAATAACTTTTGTTTTTGTCACTAGGAGCTGTGCAATAGGTCGGATCACAACTGGCTCTATTATATTTCTCAAACTATTATTCGGAACGATCTTTTGAATGCCCCAAGGGATGTAAACTTTTGTCCCACCCAATTGAACCTCAACTTTTTTTGTGCTTCTAGGGACATAGAGAATCGTTTTTAGAACCTGCCAAGTTCAAACTAGAACTCGCACCTTTCACAATCAACGGTGCTAATTGATGCAGGCTTACTATCACTTTTGATTCTTGCCCTATGGTTCCAACAACCATCTCTATCTTTCCAGACTACTTATAATCTCGATTATCACAAATCATCCCAATAAAATGTGTATTATCATGAGCTCGGAGCGGATTATTTGTGATATTAGGAGCATCCTCATTGTTTGTTACCACAATTGCCTTTGCTTCAATAAAAATTTTAATGACTTTCTTTAATGTATAACAATTTTTAGTACTATGACCTTGGGTGTTAGAGTGATACTCACATATTGCATTGGAGTCAAAACCTTTTGAATTTGGATTCACATAACGCGGCATGATAGGTTCAATCAACTTCAGCTGCATCAACTTTCAAAATAGGCTTGTATATGATTCTCCAATTGGGGTGAATTCTTTCTTTGGCTCCTATTCTCTCACATATTCCTGTCGGGGACGAGGATTATATGGCTCATGAAAATTCCGCCGGAGTTGACGGGAGCCTTGTGGAATCGGTGCCCGTCATTGCTGGTGATTGGGAGGCCTAGCATAAGCCTGGACATTAAACACTGTGTATTGTTGTGGGGGAAATGAGTACCGGGGACCCTGAGATGGATAGTAATGTTGAGGAGAATCGGATTGTTCTTGTTGGAATTGCACATAAGAAGGAACTATTCCTCTTTGAACTCCCCCGAACCCAGATGCCATCATGGATCCTTCCTCTTTCTTTTTTCGATTTCCGAAACTGCCTGACCCGTTTTGAATTGCTTGTGTGGTCGCCTTAAGGGCTTCCTGACTCACAATTTTTCCCGACTTCATGCCATTCTCAACTATTTCATCAATCTTAATTGCCTCAGCGAAAGTTTTATCAATGGCGGCCAACATGTAATGGAGGTAATCAGGATCCTGAGCTTGGAGAAAATAGTGAATCATTTATGCCTCTTTCATTGGTGGTTTGACCCTAGCAGCCTGATCTCTCCACTTGATTGCATATTCTCTGAAGCTTTATGTTGGTTTCTTCTTTATGCTGATGAGAGAGGAGCGGTCAGGCACTTTATCAATATTGTATTGAAACTGTTGGACAAAATCTTGAGCCATGTCGTTCCAAACGTGCCAGTGAGAGATGTCTTGATCTATGAACCAGTCTGAAGCAATTCCTGTCAAACTTTCCCCAAAATAAGCCATGAGTAATTCTTCTTTGCCTCCTGCTTCCCTTAATTGGTTACAATACCTCTTCAAGTGGGCCACAGGATCACCTTGACCATCATACTTGTCAAACATAGGGGTCTTGAAGCCGGGTGGAAAATGAACATGAGGGAACATGCATAAATCGTTGAACGAAACACTCTTGTGTCCTCCCAAACTCTGTATGTTTCTGATGGTTTGTTACAAGATCTTCATTTTTCTAGTCATTTCCTCTTGTTCCATATTCTTGTCGTGCTTTTCTATCTCAACTGGGAACATGTTCGGAGGAGTATGCTTGTATGAATCTGGAACCTTGAAAGTCAGCTCTGGAGAGTAATGTTGGGCATCATGAGAATTCAGTTGTAGATCATTGTTGAGCTTTTGAGCGAGAGCCGGTTGAGGAATAGTGAAAGTATGAACAATGGGTGCAGTAGATGGGTCATTTATGAGGGGTGCGGTTGGAGGACGTGGAATGGAGGTACTGGGGATAGTGGGAAGGTTAATGCTCAGACTGAATCCAGGTTGGTACAATGGGTTACTTGTTATCGAGATGGGCACTTGATTTGCAACTGACACATTATGAAGATTATCCGAAGGCCCTATGGGTAGTGGGGGAGGTGCCTGTCCATTCACCCAAGCTTGGTACATCTCTGCCAATTGTTGTTTCAACACTCTTACTTCTTCAACCAGTCCCGAACATTATTCGATCAATTGTCCATAGACATCATCATTATCTGACTCATTCTCACTGTTGTTTGCCATTATACTTTTTCCTTTTGATCTCGTGTTGTAAGGGTGAGTCGCCAGTTTAAACCACAAACCAACCACCTCTGTTTAATTGTATCTCATAGATGACAAACAACAAACGTGTTAGTGTTAGGCATTTTGCAGATATTAATCACATTGTATGTCATGCACCTAATGCCATTTTCATTTCTAGAATGAGTTTGGAAGGCTTCATGATTCATCCCGGCTATGATCGCATCCGGCGAGGATTGCCTACGTATCATGACGCCGCATGAATCAGACTATCACATAGTTCAAGGGATCAAGAATAAAGTAAATAAACTAATTCTTACTCTTATACAATTTAGACCGATGAAAGCTCCTAACAAGAAAAATATTTTTTTGGAATTTCTACTACTTTTTTTTTGAATTTTCGAAAGAATGACCTCTAAAGATGAAGAAAATATTTTTGGATTTTGAATAGTATCTTTTTTGGAGATTTTTCGAAATAAAGACTTCTAAAGAAGAAAGAACATATTTTTGGATTTTCAACTTTTATTTTGAATTTATGAAAGAAAAGACTTCTAGAAAAAAGAGAAAATTTTTTTGAATTTTAATTTTTTTAATTTTAAAAAGAAAACTTCCGAAGAACAACGAAAATATTTTTGAATTTTTGAAAATTAGGGCCGGAACCTATGAAGGTTGCCTACGTATCTCATATCCGGTGAGAATCAGACCCGAGTAGTTCGATTAAAATAACTAAAACTACTATTTTAAAATTTTTGATTTGACGCACCAAAACCCTTCAAAATTTTATTTATTTTTTTAAAAACAATGAGTACTTTATGAAAACTTGAGGGATATTTTATCTTTCTCTCTCCTCTGTTCAATCAGTCTATCGTAAAGCCGGTCAACATTTGAGTAAAGCCTACCAAATAATGTTACATGTAGCACATAAAAATAAACATGCTAGTCTGAAAAATTGGTACTTGTCCTAGACAGGCCCGACCCCTGTGTCGAGTCCCGCTAAGTCCAATGCACATGATCCAAATAAAGCGTAGCCTACTAGGGATATTCATTGATTGTGAATTGTTCTTATAAGTTTTCAAATCCTAAAGGAGATGGTATCTAGACCTGTCTTACCCGGGCGGACAACCCGAGCTGAGGATCGCCAAGCGTCACCAGTAGTATAACAACACTAGCTAGCTAACGGCTCTCCCGCCTAAACATGTGTGACTAAATCCTTCACCAGAAGCTGGTAGGCTAACTGGCTTTATCTCAAGAGAGAAATTTTGTGATGCCGGTATGCAAACACAACATAACTACCTATCAGAGGACTCAGAGGGGTGCGAGAGAGAATTTAATTTATATCACAGTTCAAGAAAATATTAAAGTGGTAAATAAGCGACAAATAACACATTAGGCTCCCAAACACAATAATATCCAAAACATGATAAAAGCCAAACAATAATCAATATACAAAGCTCGAATTCTTATTAATTTTCCCCAGCAGAGTCGCCAAAGCTGTCACACCTCCTTTTTCCCAAGGGGATGGGATAAAGTGAGTTTCCAATTTAAGTGACATTATTCGAATTGAGATTATTTATTCATTTATTTTTAAGAGTCGCCACTCGGAATTATTTATTTACGGTGTTTCGAGTCACCATTTATTTAAAATCTCAAATCGAGGAAATTTTGACTCCGTTAAAAGTCTGCGAAACCAGAAGACCGGATAAGGAATTCTGTTAAACCGGGAGAAGGTATTAGGCATTCTCAAGTTTCGTGGTTCTAGCACGGTCGCTTAACAATTTATACTTGGCTTAGTTTATCTTATTACTTATTTTAGTACCTATGTATATTTTACCTTTTATCTGTCCTAATAACTCGATTATTTATATTTTAAAGAATTATTTTAAGACGGGTTACGCGTACGTATAAATTTGGCGTGTCAAGAATCATGTCACGCGTACGTGTAAATAATCCACAATGCTTGGTTTATTTAAGAAAAAAGTTTGGTCAAAGTCGCGCGAACGCGTACCTTGAATTTGTTTGAAAAATCGTGATCACGTCATGCGAACGTGTATGCAACCACGAAAAATCCGCGCCTAAGAGCATTTCTACGAGTGTTCATTAAAAATCCTACTTGTGTCACGCGTGTACACGGTTAATAACATTTTTATTGTTATTAAGATTGTTTCGCCCAAAGCTACGGGAACACATACTTTTATTTTAGTTTTGAAAATCGTAACTATATCACGCGAATGTGTACATAATCACAATAGTTGATTGAATTAACAACGTGCCTAATATACACGCTAAACACGAAGGCCTTAAAAGTTTGCCTACCTAAGTGTGGTCGGCTATATGATATTAACGGGCCCAACATGCTCCTAGCGACCCGAGCAATTAAAAGAAAGATAAAACGAGAGTGGCAATACCTTTCTTAAAATCAGATTCCAATATTAATCAAACCTCAAATCCAATTTTGAACCCACAACCCCATGACTCTTCCGCCAGAGAGAAATAGTGATGAATGCAACCAAAACAAAACAGAAATAAACAATCTATTAAATATGCATTCAACCATTCAATGAACTAAATGTTCAGGTAATTTGAAAGGTCACAGAATAATAAACTAAATGTAGATAAGGAAAATGAATTCTTATCACTTCAATCTTTTCTTAAACTTTCTTTCATTAGTACGTGAAATTCATATTAGGTATAGCCTCACAAGTTACTCCACTAATACTTAAATTTAACATAAAGAGATTACTTATCTAATGAAGAGTTTAAAACAGTAAGCTCTTAAGGTTAAATTAAAAATTGCAATCCAACGTATCTAAACCAAACAGATTCAAGATTATAAATATTTAATCACAGAAATAACATAGAGACATGTAATAGAAAAAGATTCAAATTAAATAAACTTAAATAGATAAGAAAAAATCAAGGAAGAACCTGTTAAGTAAGCTTTCTTTAATATATGAGAAATAGAACTTCTGAAGCAGCTTCACAAAAGATGAAAATCGGCTAAACTGAAATTCTTCTAATTGACAATGGAAAAATTATCAAATGTACACTTCCTGATCCCAAAAATCCATCGAAAAACAACAACAAAAATCGAACGGAGAAATCGGAACCCGGAATTTCACCTCAAACTCTCAAAACCTTCGATTTTCATTTTTTTTGCTCTTTGTTTTTCAAAAAATCGGCAGATGTTTCTTTGCTCAAAATCTCGTTCTTCTTCTTTTCTATTTTTCCTTTTTTCAAAATCTTCCCTATTTTTTGTCCTCTTTCCTTCTTCTTCAATTCAATTCCCCTAGGTCCCCATTATATATAGATGTGTATGTGCTTTTTAATTTATGTGAAGAAAGTAGGGAAGTGATGATTGGGATGTGGGGTGAGAGAAATGAAGGGAGTGGGGTAATGGGGTTGTTAGAGATCAGATAAGGATTGTTTTTCTACTCTTTTTTTTTTTGTATCTTTTTTTTTGTTCTTTTCGTTACCTATCTTAAAAAAGAAAAGCTCTTTTTTTTAAATAAAGAAAAGAGAAAGTAGAATACATAGCTAAAAGTATTAGCCAACTATTTTTAGACTTATATATTGTAGATATAAGAAAATTAAATATTTATACTATAGTTTAAATTGAACTAAAAAAAATACCATAGCTTACTTATTAAAAATTTAATATATATATATATATATATATAAAAGCACATACACATAAGTATGTATATGTACATATATGTTTGTGAATTTTCTTTTCTTTTAATTTTCTTTTAAATATAAGTAAAACTTATACTCTAAGAATGTGAGTATTTTTTTAAGTTACTTTTTTTTTATGAAATAAAACCTATTAAGAGTAAGATAAAAGTTTTAAAATATTAAGATTAGACCTAAAAGGAATATTTACACTAAAATAGTATAGAATTTGGGTGTGGTAAAAAATTAGGTTTTCACAGTCACAAGACTTAGAAGTAGGTTCAGCAAGACTTAGAAGTAGGTGCAATACTTAGCCAAATAACATATAGGCAGCCACATATTGAGAGAGTTAAGGGAGAAACAAGTTTGCAGGATTACAAAATATTATCATACACATTTGCATGATACCAAACAAGTTGAAACATGGTTGGAAATTATGCTAAGCATACATTTTAATGTTATAAGATAGCCATGTTAACTCACATTAATAAACAACATCAGACATGGCAGTGAAGTACATATTAGGACAATTACTACTGAAGGGATAGTGAATCAAATGAGCCAAAAATATGCTGAGGGACACATTAACAAAGGAGCCAGTCATGGTTGATAGAAAAGGGTCTTAACACAAATTAGAACACACTACATATGCAAGATTACCATTACGGAGATTCATAATAGAGTGAAAAAATAAAATCATGTCAGATAGTAAATGTAGGCATTCAGATATTGACACAGTAGGTCAATTAACTAAAGAAAGTCCAAATTATTCAGATGAAGCACATTCAAGTAAAAAAATTGACAGTTTCAGGTAGAATTAAATACTAAAGAGGTTCAAACAAGTGCAAAGGTCACACACAGAAGTAGCTCATAACACATTGGCTAAATGGACTTAAGAGAATCTAAATTACTCAAATTAGGCATAAGCATGTTTCAGATTGGCGAAAATCTTGGATAATCGGAGCCATATAGCCATGGTCGTGATGTATATGAACTAAATATTGTCCAGATTCAAGCGGTTGAGGTGGAATAGCCGGATTCTTAGAGATAGTACTTGCCATGTTTAGGCAAGTACTAGGTGATACAATAGATTTGTAGGGAATAACGAAATAACATACAAAAGGAAGAAAATCATGGAAATAATCCATGGTTGAGACGGATTTGGGGAGATTTGAGAAGGCGGATAGGGTTTATGTGGAGAGAAGAAGAGAAGATACATAGGCAATGGGTTAATAGAGAATGATAGGGTTCAGGCGGGTTTGGTTAATTAAAGAATGAGAGTGAACGAGGGGCCTGGATTAAAAAATGAACGGGGTGGGTCAATTAGAACGGGTACCGATCGGATTTTGTAAAGGGGTCGCTTGGTTTGGGCTTGGGGTCTATTAGGCAAAGTATATTGGGCCAATTTGGTTCAAAATTAGTTTAAAGCTAGGCTATTATTTAAATACAAAAAAATAATTTATAAATAAATAAAAATATTGTTTATATACTGAAATACTTAAAATAATAACTTTGTATTATAAAAATATAAAAAATACTATTTTGACACAAATAATATAAATAAAGAGCATTTCTGTGCGAATATAGGCTATTACTGCAAAATTGTGCAAATAACTTAAAAATATTAATGTAATTACATAAAATGAATTAAAATATTTGAAACATGTATTATAGGTTCAAAAATAATAATTGTAAGTAGTTAAGTCATCATAAAATAATTTGAAGGAGCAATTAATAAATATTCAATCAATTTAAATGCAAGAAAATCAATTTTAAAGTCCTAAAATGATGGAAAATTGTAGAAAAATGTTTGTATATATTTGTAAACTAAATAATGATGAAAAATTATTTTTTAAAAGTATGTATATTATTTGGAAAAATAGAGGGCAAAATTGGGTATCAATAGGGTGTTGATTATCTAGCCTTGTTCTTGCTTTTATTTGAAGAATTAATGGTTGCAAACTTTATTTCATTCCTATTTGACTTGGTCTCTACTTGAGAAAGAGAGACTTAGTCTAGGTAAACTTGGCTAGCAAGAAATTGGGTTAATCGAGAGATTGATAAGCCCAATTAAAGTGTTGAACCATGACATAGTAAAACCCGACTTGAGCTTATTGTCAACTGCTTTGTTCAATACCCATATGGACTTCAAAAAGCCAAATTAGAAAAAATCACTCTTTGATCAAGATGTATTAAGTGGGTACTTGAGTGTTTATAGCTATAATACACCTCGACCAATAAAACAAGCTTTAAGACTTACAACCCATTAAGCGAACACCTAGGTGAAGGTTATAACCCTAGGCCTTTTTATCATTTGAAAAACAACCAAAAACAATTTCCTAGTTTCGTTCTTAAAATCTCAATAGTAGTTTAAGTTAGATTTTTAAACAAAACCCAATATTTCGGAAGTGCAAATTAAGATATACAATTTCACGCACTAAGATATATACTACTAGCACCCATTCACATAGATCCCAATGGAATTCAACCCCGAATATGTTGGGTATTGTAATTGCATCGACCATTTTCATATCCTCAAATAGAGGAGTGAAATTGGATGAGATCAGGGCCGAACATGAAGAATATCACAGGCAGTTAAGTCCAGTATCCATGCTTTGGCAATGCAACCATCAATATTAGCAATTCCCACTTTGGCTTCCTTCAAAGTCTTCCTCTTCATATGATATATAGCATAGGTCTTTTCGAAGACGAGGGAATATTCTTGATCTTGGAGTTGTGCTCGGTGTTCATCGATTTCAGCCTGGAGCCATTCTCTTTCAGCATTCATGGCGCTGAGGCGTGAATTAATCTTAACATTTGTAGTTGAGTGAAGCCGATTTTGCTCCATGACCTTCTTAAGCCTCTTTTCCATTTTGGACCTCTTCTCCTCGGCAGCATTGACCTCCTCTATTTTGGATCATAAGTTGGCCTTCAAGTTGTTAATTTGTTTCTCGAAGGCAGACACGCTCAGTGAGTGCGGCGATCATAGCATCATGAAGTTCGGCCCACTTAGCCTTATCCTCTTGAAGCTTTTCATGTAATTGGGCAGCTTCTTGGTTGGGGGATAATCTACTCGATTTTCTATAACTGGCCTCGAGATCGCTCATCTGTTCACTTTTGCCTCCAATATCGGTAGGTGAGTCATAAGCTAGTTCCCCTCAGCCAAAAGTTGATCCCGCTCAGAAGCATTCCCTTGATTTATCAATGATCAGCATTTTCAAGACCTCAGAAATAACGAGGTTGGCCTAAAAAAAGCTTAGAATTAAGGTTACCATTGCAGAACATAAACAAAAAAAAGGATAGAAGAAAATTAGGATGGTACATGTGATCCACGTCCAATCCGCACTCAATAGTGAGTAGATACGGTCCTTGGAAGAATAGTACCCAACAAGAGTCGGGGTCGACTTTCACAGGGATTTTAATATGGGTGTTAGGGTGTACACTTGATGAGAGTAAGTGAAATAACTCAATTGCGCTTCCAAACAAGGGATTTTGTTTTCTACTTCTAAATTAACACTAACAATTGTGAACTAATGAGAAGAAACTAGAAAGAGAGTTGTTTTTGTTGTTTTTACAAAATGGTTAAAAGGCCTAGGGATGTAACCTTCACCTATGTGTTCTCCTAATTGGTTAAGTATGTTAACACTTGTTTTATTTATCAAAATTTATTATAGCTGTCAACTCTAAGTTACGCAATCAATACCTCTCGGTCATAGAGTGATTTTGCCCAATTTTTTTTCTCAAGCCTAAATGGGTATCAAGCTAAATGGTTGATATGAGATCAAATCGGGTTTTCCTATCTCTAGCTAAAACCCTTTAATTAAGCTAGTCAATTCCTAAACTAGCCCAATTTCTTGTTAGCCAAATTTTCCTAGATTAGGTCCTTCTTTCTCAAGTAAGGACTAAGTCAAAAAGGTATGAAGCAATATTTGCAACCATTAATTCTAAAATTAAATCACAAACAAGGGTAAATAATCAACACTCAATCATAAACAAACATTGAATTAAATACTCATAGGGTTCAAACACTAGGGTTGAGTCACAACTCAACCCTAGTAAATTCCTAGCTACCGATAGTAGAAAATGATGAAAGCGAAGAAAAAAAAATACTAATTAAACCCATAATATAAAAATTAAAATGATAAACTATGATATTTTGATCCCAAAATGATTCACAATTTTCTTAAAATGGAAAACTACAACACTAGAGCTGCTAGAACTTCAAAACTTCGCCTAAAAATGTGATTCCCATCTATTTATAGTGGCTCAAAATTCATTGACAAAAATGGCCCTTGGGAGGTCATGCAGCCGCACAATTCCATGTGCACTCTGCATATTGCTTGAATTTGTAAGGAACTGGATTCTGCAGCTGCACATTTGGTCTACGGCTGCAATTCAGCTTCTCTGAGTGCACAATTCTTGCGCGGTCTGAACTTCAGGAAAGACTTCAGTCTTGGTCATTTTCACTCTCTTTGAACCTTTTGAATTCTTGTCAATGCAGACCATGTTCTGCGGCCGCACAAATTGTGTGTTGTCCGTACTTCTGCTTCAAGTACTTCAAGATTCTTCATCAATTCTGCGGACGCAGAGAGAATTCTGCAGTCCGCACTTGCTTCTGCGGCCGCAGAAATACTTCTACGGGCCACAGTTCTTGTATGTTGCGCCCTTTCTTGCCTTGTGAGTCGGAACACTCCTTTTTGAGTCGAACTTCATAAGAGCCCAAATTTCCAACATTCCTGCAATTTGCATATTTTTATTAGTTTTGGGAACATATATCAACACTTTCGGACTAAAATAAAGGTAAAGAAGGTACTAATAAATGGTCAAAATTCACGCTTATCAACATGCGCCACACTATGCATGCTATTGTTTTATTAGGAACTCCTTGAAAATAGAGTCAATATTTTTCCAATATTTCTCTAAAGCCAGAAGATTCAGATAATTAGCAAGCTCCACCGGCTTGGATACATTATGACACTCTTTCGAAATCGAAAGAGTGGTACTTCGCCTCCCTCGAGGATCTTTGTAACGATCCGACCGGTCATTTTGCGTTATCGGACCCCATTCCCCTAAATGAAACTTCCTATAGTGCCTTATTGTGATTTATTACTTGCGGGGACGGGTGGTTCGGGATTCGAAAGTGTTAAGAGTGATATAGGAACACTTGGTTCCTTAAGGTTGGCCTTTAAGGCTAAGTTTGACTTCGGTCAACATTTTGAGTAAACGACCTCGGAATCAAGTTTCGACGGTTCCGGTAGCTTCGTAGGGTGATTTCAGACTTGGGAGTATGTTCAGGAATTGGTTTTGGATGACCGGGGAGCATTTCGGCGCCCAATAGCAAAATAAGAGTTTCCTTAAGTTCATATTGTGGTTTGGGACGTGTTTTTGTGTTATCGAGGTCCAAATGGAATTCCGAGACCGGTTCCGTTATGTCATTTATGACTAGCTTTCAAAATTTGGTGTCATTCCGAGTAGTATAGGTCGATTCAGCGCATTATTAGCAAATTCACGAACTTGAAGTTCTTGAGTTTGATCTTTAGGGGTTTTGAGGTGTGATTTTGAGTTTTAGCATTGTTTTGAATTTTTTGAAGGCTCGAGCGAGTCTGTATTATGATTTGGGACTTGTTGGTATACTTGGACGGGGGCTCGGGTGGGCCCAGGTGCCTCTTGGGCACAAAACGAGGCTAAAAACTAGCTGAAGCAATTGCTGGTGCACCTGTTCTGGTGTGAGCGCATGTGCGGTTGCCCAGTCGCAGGTGCGGGATCGCTCCTGCGGTCCCAGTCTCGCAGGTGTGACCTCCAGATGGGCTGCCCTCTTCTCGCAGTTGCGGGCCCTTTCCCACAGGTGCAGAGCCGCTAGTGCAGACTCAGTTCCGCAGGTGTGAGCCCAGGCCCCTTGTCCCAGTTCCACAGGTGCGAGCTTTTACTCGGAGGTGCGAGACCGTAGGTGCGGTCCTTGAGCCGCAGGTGCGGAACCACAGAAGGCAGTGAGTTCTTTAAAACACGGGAATTCCTCATTTTTCTCCATTTCTTCCCACCATTAGAGACCTTGAGAGCTTGGAAAAGAGCCCCACGACCTAGCTACTAAAAGGTAAGTGAATTCTACCCTAATGTTAGTTTAATGCATGAATTCCCAGTCAAATTAACTACCTAATTAGTGAAAATCAAGGATTTGGGTAGTAATCTAGGGCTTTATGAAAATTTAGGGAATTACCCGTTAATTAGTCATGAAATCATACAAAAACTACATATTAACGATCCTTAGGTTATGGGTAAGTGATTCCTTTGAAAATTTCCGAAATCCGAGCATGCGGGCCCGGGGAGTAGGTTCGACACAAGGTCCTGAGGCTGGTGCATCTGGTTATCAGACCAGAGCTCGATTCTGAGTATAGATTGGACCTGACTTCACGGTGAGCTGCTTCTCCTGACGATCATCGACAGAGCCATGGAGTTTCTTTTGTTACTCCCGTCTATTTCTTCCAGACAGTGAGACAATTATATTATATCTTTTGTATATTTTGTTAATATGCCTGTAGGACTTGTGACACCAGTTCCTGGCACACACGTGGTAGATATTATGGTTTGTGGGTCCATATATATATATTGGCTCACGCCTCTTATGACTGCTTTGGTTAAATTGGCTAATTATATTTTTTTTCAATTAATGTTTTGAACTTTAAAACTTGGTACGTGTTGGGATGTTTAATCAAATATGGGAAAATCCTTAGTAATCTGAGTGTTGGCTTGCCTAACCTCGGTGTTGGGCGCCATCACGACCTGAGTTAGGATTTTGGGTCGTGACAACATGGTATCAGAGATCTAGGTTAACATAGGTCTCACGAGTCACGGGCAAACCCAGTAGAGTCTTGCGGATCGGTATAGAGACGTATGTACTTATCTTCAGGAGGCTATAGGGTGTTAGGAAACCTCTCTTTATTCATATTCTATCGTGCAGACGATGGTTTACTAAAACTCATTATTCTATTCTCTCACAGATGGTGAGGACGCGCGCATCCGATGTTCCAGACCTGGGAGGGGCCGCTACCCCCGTTGTTCGATGTCGTGTCAGAGGTTGGGGGAGGGCACCAGCCCGAGGTAGGGGACGAGGGCGTCCCAGAGCTATTCCAGTTGCACCACCACCAGAGGATCCTATCATAGAGGAGCAGGACGAGGTGCCCCCAGGAGATCCTTCTCCAGTGGACTTCATGACGGCGCCAGGCTTCCAGGAGGTCATGGGCCGTATGATGCGGTCTATGGACACTAAGTCCCGAGCTGGCTTATTCCCAGAGAATCCTTCCACATCTCATGTAACGATCCGACCGGTCGTTTTGAGCTCTAGCACGACATTCAACGGTTTGAAGTCATGAGCAGCTCCATTTCAGGTATTGTGACTCGTGGGCATGGTCGGAGTTAAATTTCGGGAAGTTCGGAGTCAAATTGGAAAGAAAATTCTCATTTCAGAAGCCTTAAGTTGGAGAAATGACTAAGATTGGAATTTGAGTAAACGACCTCCGAATCAGGGTTTGAAGGTTCCTGCAAGTTTGTATGATGATTTTGGACTTGGGCGTATGTCCGGATCGGGTTTTGGATAATCCAGGAGCGTTTCGGCGTATATTGTGGAAGTTAGTGTTTTAGAAGGATTTCATAAATTTGGGTTGGAAAGCATTTCAGAGTTATTGATGTCCGTTTGGGATTCCGAGCCTGGGAATAGCTTCGTATGGTGATTCTGGAGTTGGGAGAGCGATCGGAAGTGAATTCGGATGTCCGTAGGTCATTTGGCTAAAGAAAGAAATTTGAAGATTTTTGAGAAATCCGATCGGAAGTGGAAATTTTGATATCAGGGTCGGAATGCGATTCCGGGAGTTGGATCAGGTCCTTAATGTAGAATGTGACTTGTGTTCAAAATTTGGGGTCAATCGGGCATGATTCAATAGGTTTCGGCATCGGAGGTGGAAGTTTGAAATTTCAAGTTCATAAAGTTTGGATTTGGGGTGCGATTCGTGATTTCGGCATTGTTTGATGTGATTTGAGGCCTCGAGCAAGTCCGTGGGATGTTATGGGACTGAGTCATGTGATTGGTCAGAGTCCCGGGGGCCTCGGGTGTGTTTCGGGGTGGTTTCGGGCCATTTTTG
Source organism: Nicotiana knightiana (assembly GCA_005239525.1). NCBI lineage: Eukaryota > Viridiplantae > Streptophyta > Magnoliopsida > Solanales > Solanaceae > Nicotiana > Nicotiana knightiana. The sequence continues at coordinate 39,171 of ML398452.1, read as the reverse complement.
GGTGATTTGCTACTGCTGTTTTCTGGTGCATCTGGTGTGAAATGCGATCGCGGTGCTTGTTGTGCGATCATGAAGAAGGAAAATTTGAAGGTTGGATTTTTGGTCTGTGCGATCGCACAGTGCACCTGGAGGCTGCTGGGTTAGCTTGTGCGAACGCAAGAGGGAAGCTGCGATCGCGGAGAAGGAAATTTGGAGGGAGATGGGAATGGCTTGTGCGATTGCATGGATGAGAGTGCGATCGCGTAGGGAAATTAGGGAGGCAGCAAAGAAGGCCTATGCGATTGCAGAGGAGTTTGTGCGATCGCATAGAAGGATGCCTAGGCAGTGTATTATTTTAAACGGAATTTTTGGCCATTTCTTCACTTGGTATGGGAGATTTTGAGGAGTTTCAAGAGGGGATTTCCATCAAGCATCACTAGGTAAGTAATTTCTTCCCGTTTCTAAGATAAATACGTGATCTTAAATGGAATTAAACATGGAAATTAGTAGGAAATTGGGATTTTTGGAGGAAAGACCTAGAAATTGTATTTTGGATTTCTACCACGAATTTGAGCCTGAATATTTGAGTAAATTGTATATTTTAGCTAGTAAGGCTATGGGTAGAGTTTATCTTCAAGAAATTTCGGAATCCGGGCACGTGGGCCCGAGGGTATTTTGGTCAATTCTTTGAGCGGAGTTGGGAATTTATATAATTTGAATTGTTTCAAATATTAGAGTATATTTTCATTGGTTTGTCGTTATTTGGATAGTTTTGGGGCGTTGTGCGTCAATTGGAGTCGTCGGAAGGGCTTGGAGGCCGGTTATGGAATTTCAAAGCGAGGTAAGTCTCCTTTCTAAACTTGTGAAGGGGAATTGTCCCCATAGGTGAACTAATTAAACATGTGCTACTATTTGTGGGGGATACGTACGCACGAAGTGATGAGGGTCCATGCGTAGCTACTATTATGCTTATGTCTGGGTAGTGTAGGACCCACTAGCATGCCTTACGTGTTGTACATGTGATCCTTCCAATAATATTAGAATGATAATGCTATTGAATTTGTAATTTATTTCCTAAGAAGGCTAGAGTGTACCTTTCTTAATCATTTAGAAAGAGAATTGACTCCTCCGTGGATAATTGTATTCCTGATAAGGTTATATTATTGAATATTATTAAACTTGGCAAATGAATTTCGAGAAAAGATTTAAATACTATTTTTGTGACTTTTAAAAGAGAAAATTTTCATTTACTTAAGTATTTGTTTTCCCGACGTAGTCTGGGCGGACTGTTGATTGTGTATGCTTATGTGTGACCGCTTCACAATTTACATTCCGCGAGTGGAGTGTTATTTTTCCCACTCTCATGGGAGCGGGCCATACGCCACGACGAGATTGAAAGATACACTATGGGTAATATTGTGTGTGCATGTGACCGCTTCACAATTTACATTCCGTGAGCGGAGTGTTATTTCCCCCACTCTTATGGGAGCGGTCCGTACGCCACGGCGAGATTAAATGATATATTATGGTTCGGGCCGTTCGACCCTCGGCAGTGCACAAATATGATTATTATGATGGCTCAGGCCGATTTTCCTTATCCCGTATGCGCATGCTAAATTGTTAATGATTTCATGGATTTTGAAGTGACAAGATATTTGGGGGAAAATGAAGAAGTAATTGTTTATTTAAGATATTTGGGGGGGGGGGAAATGAAGAAGTAATTGTTTATTTAAGATATTTGGGGAAAAATGAAGTAGTAATTGTTTATTTACTTTCAGTATTTATTTGAATTACAGTTATCTTTAATGTTTAATGTTTTATCATCCTCGTATGCCTATTACTGATATCATATCCTGTTAAATTATTTTGTTGGACCTTAGTGAGTGTCAAGTCGACCTCTCGTCACTACCTCTCTGAGGTTAGGCGGGATACTTACTGAGTACACGTTGTTTTCGTACTCATGCTACACTTTCTGTGCATTTTGTTGCACAAGTACCTTCATAGCAATATGGCTGACTTGGAGACTTAGACGAGCTGCATTACTCGGAGACGACCTGCAGTCGGCAGAGTCTTCCTTTATGTATTGTATTTTCATTTTATTTCTTGTCCAATTTGTATTTCGGACAAGCTTTTTTGAATTTGTAAAATTCTTAGAAATGGCTCATGCACTTGTGACACCGGTTCTGGGATGTGTTTGGGATGTATGTTATAAAAATGGAATATTAAACTGTCGTATTTACTTAGCTGATTCTATTCAGTTATTATGTAATAAAGTGAAAGGTAATGATTTCAAAATTGCTAAAACAGGAAATTTAACTTAACCATTTAATGATTGGCTTGCCTGACTATGTGTCCGACGCCATCACGACCTTATGGATTTTGGGTCGTGACA
>ML398452.1:0-36300 GCA_005239525.1 Nicotiana knightiana | reverse complement strand
GGGGGGGGGGGGGGGGGGGGGGGAGACCAGACGCCAATCGCCAATCGCCCAGGCCGCAGGTCAGGCAGCAGCAATACATCATACCCTAGGTACACTGCCCGTGGATGGGGTCCAGCCTATGGCAGCAGCACCTGAGCCCAGACTAGCTACGGACGGTGATCTGTAGAAGTTATTGGATAGATGGACCCGATTGCACCCTCCAGTCTTCGGGGGTGAGCGAGGCGAGGATGACCAGGATTTCATTGACAGGTGCAGGGGCAAACTGCACAACATGAGGATACTAGCGTCCCATGGAGTGGATTTCATTGCCTTTTAGTTGGAGGGCAGAGCTCGCAGATGGTGGAAATCTTATATTCTCAGCAGGCCAGCAAATTCTCCTCCTATCACTTGGGAGCAGTTCACTCAGATGTTTCTAGACAGATATATCCCACCCTCTGAGAGGAAGAGCTGCGGTATCAGTTTGAGCAGTTGGAGCAGGGACAGATGTCAGTGACAGACTATGAGGCTAGATTTTCAGAGTTTTCTCTCCATGCACTCATGATACTACCTACTGATGCTAAAAGAGTGCGGAGATTTGTGGCTGGGTTGCATCCAGGTATTAGGGCCACCATGGCCCGAGAGGTGGAGATGGGTACTCCTTATCAGCTCGTGGTGGAGATTGCCCGCAGGATCGAGGGGTATCAGTCGAGGAGCAGGGAGCAGGGACAGCAGGACAAAAGGGCTAGATTCTCCGGAGATTTCAAAGGTGCCCCAGTTAGGGGCAGAGGTCAGTTTGGTAGTGCTCAGCCTAACAGGACTTCATATTCAGCACCCCCACCACCTCCCCGAGGTATTCCAGCGAGGCCTCATTTCAGTGCCATGCCAGAGCGTTACTACCGCCCTCCAGCCATTCAGAGTTCACCCCGTGGTTATTCAAGTCATCCGAGATCCTCTAGTCCCTACTTCAGTGCTATGCCAGAGAGTACACATCGCACTTCGGCCATTCAAGGTTCCTCTTCAGGGCAGCAGTCTATGATACCTAGAGGTTTTTATGAGTGTAAGGATCCATGTCATATGAAGAGGCATTGTCCCAGGTTTCGAGCAAAGTAGTGCATCAGGGTTGTTAGCCTACGGGTCAAGCACCAGCAGTCCGGCCACCTAGAGGTGGAGGACAGGGCGGCAGGGGTCGTCCTAGAGGTGGAGGCCAATCAGGGGGAGCTCAGCCATCTCCTGTTCATTCTGGCGGAGCTTAGTCTTCTGGTGATCTAGCTAGATTCTATGCTATTCCAGCCAGATCAGATGCAGTGGCCTCAGATTCCGTGATTACATGTATTATTTCAGTATATGATAGAGAGACATCAGTGTTATTTGATCCAGGATCCACCTATTCATATGTTTCAGCATTATTTGCTCATTTTCTGGATGTTCCTCGTGAGTCCTTGGGTTCTCCTACATATGTGTCCACTCCTGTGGGCGATTCTGTGGTGGTATACCGAATCTATCGGTCTTTTGTGGTCACTTTTTATGGGTTCGAGACACGAGCGGACCTTCTATTTCTCGACATGGTTGATTTTAAGGTTATTCTAGGCATGGACTGGCTATCTCCTTATCATGCCGTGCTAGATTGCCATGCCAAGATAGTTACCTTAGCCATGCCCGAGTCGCCTAGGCTGGAGTGGAGAGGTTCCACAGTTAGTGCAGCCAGCCAGGTTGTTTCATTCCTGAAGGCTCGACATATGGTCGAGAAGGTTTGTCTGGCATATCTTGCTTATGTGCGGGATACCACCGCCGATTCTCCGATGATTGATTCAGTGCCAGTGGTTCGAGAGTTTGCTAATTTATTTCCTTCAGACCTTCCAGGCATGCCTCCGGATCGTGATATTGATTTCTGCATTGATTTAGCTCCAGGCACCCAGCCTATATCTATTCCTCCGTACCATATGGCTCCGAAAGAGTTGAAGGAGTTGAAGGAGAAACTTGAGGATTTGTTGGCTAAGGGGTTCATCAGACCGAGTGTATCGCCGTTGGGTGCTCCAGTTCTATTCGTGAAGAAGAAGGATGGGTCCATGCGGATGTGTATTGATTACCGCTAGTTGAACAAGGTCACCATTAAGAACAAGTATCCTTTGTCGTGTATTGATGATTTTTTTGACCAGTTGCAGGGTGCTCGAGTGTTTTCTAAGATTTATTTGAGATCGGGATATCATTAGTTGAAGATTCGGGCCTCAGATGTTCCGAAGACTGCTTTTCGTACGAGAAATGGCCATTATGAGTTCCTGGTGATGTCCTTTGGCTTGACTAATGCCCCAGCAGCATTTATGGACTTGATGAACAGGGTGTTCAGGCCGTATATTGATTCCTTTGTCATTGTATTCATTGATTACATTTGATTTACTCACGTAGCCAGGGGAGCACGAGCAGCACTTGAGAGTTGTGCTCCAGATTTTGCGAGAACAGAAGCTATATGCTAAGTTCTCCAAGTGTGAATTCTGGTTGGATTCCGTGGAATTCCTTGGACATGTGGTATTCGGAGAGGGTATCAAGGTTGATCCGGAGAATATTGAGGCAGTTCAGAGTTGGCCGCGTCCTACTTCAGCTACAGAGATCAGGAGCTTTTTGGGCCTAACAGGCTATTATCGCCGATTTGTGGAGGGGTTCTCTTATATTGTAGCTCCATTGACTAGATTGACTGAGAAGAATGTCCCGTTCTGATGGTCCGACGAGTGTGAGGCGAGATTTTAGAAGCTCAAGACAGCATTGACCTCGACACCAGTTCTAGTATTGCCTTTCGGTTCGGGGATGTATACAGTGTATTGCGATGCTTCACGCGTCGGTTTGGGATGTGTGTTGATGTAGGAAGGGATAGTTATTGCTTATGCTTCGCGCCAGCTGAAGGTTCATGAGAAGAATTACCATGTGCACGATTTAAAGTTGGCAGCGATTGTTCATGCTCTTAAGATTTGGAGGCACTACTTGTATGGGGTGTCCTGTGAGGTTTATACAAACCACCACAACTTGCAGCACTTGTTCAAGAAGAGGGATCTTAATTTGAGAAAGCGCAGATGGCTTGAGTTGTTGAAGGATTATTATATCACCATTCTTTATCATCCGGGCAAGGAAAATGTGGTAGCATATGCCTTGAGCAGGAAGGCAGAAAGTATGGGTAGCTTGGCTTATATTGCAACAGAGGAGAGACCTCTAGCCTTGGACATTCATTCCTTGGCTAATCGCCTGGTGAGGTTATACCTTTCAGAGCCTCGCCGAGTTTTAGCACATGTGGTTGCTCAGTCTTCGTTATTGGGAGAGATTAAGGCTCGATAGTTTGATGATCTGTACTTGGCAGAGCTACGGGAGACAGTGGTTCAGGGTGGTGCCAAGGAGGTTACTATTGGCGAGGATGGTATTCTGAGACTTCAAGGTCGTTTATGTGTTCCTAATGTCGATGGCCTGAGAGGGAGGATTCTAGAGGAGGCACACAGTTCTCGGTATTCTGTTCATCCTGGTGCTACGAAGATGTATTGTGATTTGAAGCAGCATTACTGGTGGAGACAGATGAAGAGGGACATTGTGGAGAATGTGGCTAGGTGTCTTAATTGCCAGCAGGTTAAGTATGAGCACCAGAGGCCAGGAGGCCTACTTCAGCAGATGCCCATTCCTGAGTGGAAGTGGGAACGCATCACTATGGACTTCGTGGTTGGGTTGCCTCGGACCTTGCGGAAAGTTGACGCGGTTTGGGTCATTGTGGATAGATTGACCAAATCGGCGCATTTCATTCCAGTGGCTAATACATATACCTCTGAGAGATTGGCCCAGATCTACATTCGGGAGATAGTCCGGCTGCACGGTGTTCCGGTGTCCATTATAACATATCGAGGTCCTCAGTTCACCTCGCACTTCTGGAGAGAATTGCATAGGGAGATGGGTACCCAGATAGATCTCAGCACAACATTTCACCCTCAGACTGATGGTCAGCCAAAGCGTACAGTTCAGATATTAGAGGACATGCTCAGGGCATGTGTGATTGACTTCGGAGGTCAGTGGGACCAGTTCTTGCTTTTGGCCAAGTTTGCTTACAATAATAGTTATCAGTCTAGCATCGAGATGGCTCCATTTGAGGCTTTGTATGGTCGGCGATGTCGTTCTCCTATCTGGTGGTTTGAGACTGGCGAGGCTAAGTTATATGGCACCGACCTGGTGAAAGATGATTTGGAGAAAGTGGAGTTGATTCAGGAGAGGCTCCGCACATCACAGTCTAGGCAGAAGAGTTATGCGGATCAGAGGGCGCGCGATGTATCATTTATGGAGGGAGATAAGGTCCTGTTGAAGGTCTCGCCGATGAAGGGTATTATGAGGTTCGGAAAGAAGGGCAAGATGAGCCCGAGGTTTATAGGTCCCTTCGAGGTGTTGATGCGAGTTGGGGAGGTTGCTTATGAACTAGCTTTACCTCCCAGTTTGTCAGGAGTTCATCCGCTCTTTCATGTATCCATGCTCCGGAGGTACCACGCCGACTTCTCTCACGTGGTTGATTTCAACACTATGCAATCGGATGAGAGGTTGGGCTACGAGGAGGAGCCAATTGCTATTATTGACAGGTAGGATCGCCAGTTGAGATCCAAGAGAGTTTCTACCGTAAAGGTCTAGTGGAGGGGCCAAAAGTCGAGGGGGCAACTTGGGAGTTCGAGGAGAATATGCGGAGCAGATACCCGCACTTATTTTGCACTTAAGGTATGATTCTAGACCCATTCGAGGACGAACATTTGTTTAAGAGGTGGAGAATGTAACGACCCGACCGGTTGTTTTGCATTATCGGAGCCCGTTCCCCTAATTGAAACTTCCCATAACGGCTAATTGTGATTTATGACTTGCGGGGACGGGTGGTTCGGGATTCAGAAGTGTTTAAAGTGATATAGGAACACTTGGTTCCTTAAGGTTGGCTTTTAAGGCCAATTTTGACTTCGGTTAACATTTCGAGTAAACGACCTTGGAATCAAGTTCCGGTAGCTTCGTAGAGTGATTTTGTACTTGGCCGTATGTTCGAAATGCGTTTTGGATGACCCGGGAGCGTTTCGGCACCCAATAGCGAAATAAGAGTTTCCTTAAGTTCATATTGTGGTTTGGGATGTGTTTTTGTGTTATCTAGGTCCAAACGGAATTCTGAGACCGGGAATAGTTCTGTTATGTCATTTGTGACTTTCTTGCAAAATTTTGTGTCATTCCGAGTAGTATAGGTCGATTCGGCGCATTGTTACCAAATTCACGAACTTGAAGTTCTTAAGTTTGATCTTTAGGGGTTTTGAGGTGTGATTTTGAGTTTGGGTTTGGAGGTGTGATTTTGAGTTTTAGTGTTGTTTTGAATGTTCCGAAGGCTCGAGTGAGTCCGTATTATGATTTGGGACTTGTTGGTATACTTGGACTGGGGCTCAGGTGGGCCCAAGTTCCTCTCGGGCACAAAACGAGGCTAAAAACTAGCTGAAGCAATTGCTGGTGCACCTGTTCTGGTGTGACCCCAGGTGCGGTTGCCCAGTCGCAGGTGCGGGATCTCTCTTGTGGTCCCAGCCTCGCAGGTGCGACCTCCAGATGGGCTGCCTTCTTCTCGCAGGTGCGGGCCCTTTCCCGCAGGTGCGGAGTCGCTGGTGCGGACTCAGTTCGACAGGTGCGAGCCCAGGCCCCTTGTCCCAGTTCTGCAGGTGCGAGCCTTTACTCGCAGGTGCGAGACCGCAGGTGCGGTCCTTGAGCCGCAGGTGCGGAACCACATAAGGCAGTGAGTTCTTTAAAACACGGGAATTCTTCATTTTTATCCATTTCTTCCCACCATTAGAGACCTTGAGACCTTGGAAAAGAGCCTCACGATCTAGATACTAAAAGGTAAGTGAATTCTACCCTAATGTTAGTTTAATGCATGAATTCCTAGTCAAATTAACTACCTAATTAGTGAAAATCAAGGATTTGGGTAGTAACCTAGGGCTTTACGAAAATTTAGGGAATTACCCGTTAATTAGCCATGAAATCATACAAAAACCACATATTAACAATCCTTAGGTTATGGGTAAGTGATTCCTTTGAAAATTTCCGAAATCCGAGCATGCGGGCCTGGGGATGAATTTTGGGGTTTCTTCAAGTAGGATGAAATGACTAAGTAAATAGGAGAATTTCATACTTTTGAGTGTAAATTGATATATTTATATGACATTTGGCTAGTTTCGAGTCCTTGGGTGACGAGTTTGGAGTTTCGGGCGCGTTCTTGACCCGGGGAGTAGGTTCGACACGAGGTCCTGAGGGGTGGTGTATCTGGTTATTAGACCGGAGCTCTATTCTTACTATAGATTGGACCTGACTTCACGGTGAGCTGATTCTCCTGACGATCCTCGGCAGCACCATGGAGTTTCTTTTGTTACTCTCGTCTATTTCTTCCAGACAGCGGGACAATTATATTATATCTTTTGTATATTCTGTTAGTATGCCCGTAGGACTTGTGACACTAGTTCCTGGCACACACATGGTAGTGTTTAACCAAAGAATTAGACCCTTTGACTAAAGCTTATTTTTAAGATGAACACGGGTTACTGATAATCAAAGAAATGGAGAAAAATGAATAACAGACAATGTTGCAGAAATAGAAAAGTGAAGTCAATTTTATTCGAGAATCGGATGCCTTTACAAGTTGTATTCTCCTCCCTTATATAGGAGATTCTTATTACGTACAACTCTTGCTATGGTTGCTCATTAATGACTAATTATGACATTAATGAGACGTTACAAAGGATAACAGTAATTGGGGTACAGATACATAACGTTTGAGTAATCAATTGTGGGTCTTTGAATCTGCCCGTAGCTTTGTCTAGATTTATTCTGACCGTGCCTCTCCCCTGTTTTGATCAGGTTGAGTTTCCCATGGCTGATATGCTCGAGGGTTTACTAAATCGTGCCTCTTTGTACTGTACCTCTTCAAAGAATCACATCCAGCTGTCGCATTTTCCTGTGTCCACGTGACTGGCTGAGTTGTCAAAAGTTGGCTTATATGTGAAACTCTTTTTTACCAATACAGATAGTCCCCCCACTTACCATATATTTAATGATTAATATTTGATAAGTAGATATTCATTTATGGCGTGAATATTTTGCCGCCGTTTTTCCTCGAATCATTGTATCCTTCTCTGCACCGTAGGCGTCGTTTGTCACTTCCATTTAATACTCATACCACGTGTCTTTTTCGGATTGGTTCTGCAGTTACTCGGCACTTTTTAGGGATTTTTATGGCTGTGCCAGTCCCCAAATGACATCTTCAATTTTGACTTTTCCTCATCATCATCATCATCATTATTATTATTATTATTATTATTATTATTATTATTATTATTATTATTATTATTATTATTATTATTATTATTATTATTATTTCATGTTTGACGGTTGTCCTCAAGTATAAATACCTTTCTTCTTTTCTTTGCTTCCACGAAACACTTTTCTAACTTTGTCTTTTGTAAAGAACTTTCTTCTTGCCTTTGTAAACATGTATTCTTCAAACCAACCTCAGGGAGTAATAGATATTGAAAGTTTAACACCATCTTCTGCTCCGACTAGGAGTCGGAGGGGTGGTAGACTTAGAAGTCTAGGATCCATTCCTTCGAGGGGCTCCTCTTCTTCTCAGATAGTTCCTTCTGCTTCCACTAGATCTCTGGTTTCTCTAAGGTTTAGTGTTTCTCGGTCTTTGTCTAGAGGTAGAGGTGAATGCCTTCGTGAACCTGGAGTCGATGAAATTGTCCCTGCTGAGTTTTTTTTTGCTTGGGATAGTCAAGTTCTTGTAGATCAATCTTCTTCTCTTGAAAGTGTTGAAAGATATTCAACCCTTATAACTGAGGGTCAGTTTCCCTTATTCGTAGGGAGTGCTTTTGGAGGTCTGACTTCCCTGTCTATATTTGAATAGTAATCAAAGAATAACTTCTTACAAGATGGGATATTCTTTTGTTTATACGTACCCTTTCACTCTAGGGTTTAGACCCCCCATTGACCCAGTCATAATTGAGTTCTGCCGTTTTTTCAATATCTGCTTAGGACAAGTTGGTCCGCTTGTGTTGCGAGTTGTCGCATGTCTTAGGAGTTTGGCTTCTTTAGCCTCGGTCCCTTTTTATTTCAACCATCTTATTCATCTCTACTCTCCTACCTTATTTCGTGAAGGGGTTTTTACTCTGACTGCTAGAAGCAAAAAAGTGCTGGTAACCCCTGGAGATGATAAGGATAGGGGTTGTTACCTCTGGTATGTTGCTGTACCCACTGTTGGTTTAGTGGGTGAAGAAAATCTTCCCTTCCCTGAGAAGTGGAATCGCGCACGTGAGTATGCTTTAGCTCACATTTATTTACTTTTTCTCGTTTTGACTTGAGATGTTTTATTAACACCGTATCTGTTTCTTCTTCTCTCAGCAATCATGAATAATGTTGAGAATGTCTCCGGTATTCGTGATTGGGTAGAAAAATTGTTGTCTGTTGCTCCTTTAGAAGAGAGATCTTGGAAGTACCTCGTTGGGAGGTATGGTTGGCATGTAAAGACCCACGGTAAGTGAAGCTCTTGTTCTTGCTTCTGTCCTTACTCGAATCTCTTCTTTCTTTGCCGTTTAACTTTTTCCCTTTTAATAGGGTTCTCCCCACGTGGGGTGTCTACTTCATCTATCCTGAAGATATCTTTGGCTCAAGCCCAAGAAATTATTGTTGGTTGAAGATTGGTGAGTCTAGTTCCGTAGAAGAAGAAGAAGAAGAGGGTGCTTTAGTGCACAGGCCACGGAGAAGGCGGGTGGTTTCAAATGATGAGCTTACACCCTTAACCTTGACTTCCGTGTCTGTGATTGAGCCCTCTTTCCTTGATGATGTTTCACATTACCTTATTCATGAGGGTGTTGATCTCGCTCCTGACGATGTCCCTTTGGCTGCTGTCTTTCCTGCTTCTTTGAGAGAAGCTGTCTCATCTGTTCCTTTGGCTATTTCCGCTTCTGCTGTTGTTTTTCCCGTAACTTCCTCGACTCTTCAACCCTCCATGCCTGCTGCTTTGCCCGTGGCTTCTCCATCTCCTCAACCCTCCATTTCCATTGTTGTTCCATCTCTACCTGCTTCCATGCCTTCCGTTAGGGAAGTAAGGTCTTCCAGCAGAGAGATGCGGTAGGTGGTAATAGAGGTTCCAGCTGACGGGATTCTTTTCAAGAAAACGGGTGAGCCCGAAGTGTGGCTCAAACCTTTGATAGGTCCCTCTGATAAAGCAAAGCTAGCCAGCCACGGTGCTCTTACATGGGCTAATGAGGTCATACATACTTCTTTGAAGGTATGATGCAAGTTATCCTCTTTCATTTTCGTATATGAAATTTACCATATCTGACTGGTTTATTTCTTGTAGATTAACCTTATAGGCTTGGGGCTTATGAAGAGGATTTTAAACACGGACCAGGAGACAAAAGAGTTGTAGGTCGATGTCCATAATTGGAAAGCACAGTATGATAGCCTAAGGATAGACATGGATGCTTTAAAATAGGAATGGAGTACGTTGAAGCGGCAGATGAGACTCATGGCAACAGAACTGGCAGTAGAGAAGGCTTCTTCCAGTCAATCTGATAAAGACAAGAGTGTTTTGGAGTCTTCATTCGCTGAGCAGCTGTCCCGTGCCTAAGAGGAGATAAGAGACTTGAAAAACTTGTTGGGGAAGAAGGAGGAATACTCAGGCTGTAACGATCCGACCGGTCGTTTTGTGTTATCGGACCCTGTTCCCCTAAATGAAACTTCCCATAGCGGCTTTTTATGATTTATGACTTGTGGGGATTGGTGGTCCGGGATTCAGAGGCGTTTAGAGTGCTTCAGGAACAATTGGTTCCTTAAGGTTTGCCTTTAAGGCCAGGTTTGACTTCGGTCAACATTTTAGGTAAACGACCTCGGAATCGAGTTTCCTCGGCTCTGGTAGCTTCGTGTAATGATTTTGGACCTGGGCGTATATGTTCGGGATGGGTTTCTAATGACCCGGGAGCGTTTCGGCGCCCAATATTGAAATAAGAAGTTTCTTAAGTTCCTATTGTGGTTTTGGACGTGTTTTTGTGTTATCGAGTTCCGAACGGAATTTTGAGACCGAGGATAGTTTCGTAATGTCATTTATGACTTGCCTGCAAAATATGGTGTCATTCCGAGTAGTATGGGTCGGTTCGGCGCGTTGTTAGCGAAGTCTAGAAAACCTAAAGTTCCTAAGTTTGGTTCTTGGGGTTTTGAGGTGTGATTTTGAGTTTTAGCATTGTTTTGGGTGTTCCGAAGGCTCGAGCGAGTCCGTATTATGATTTGGAACTTGTTGGTATATTTGGACGAGGGCTCGAGTGGGCCCAGGGGCCTCCCAGGCACCCAACAGGGCTAAAACAGGCTAAAATAGCTGCTGGTGCACCTGATCTGGTGTGACCGCAGGTGCGGTTGCCCAGTCGCAGGTGCGGGACCGCTCCTGCGATCCCAAGCATCGCAGGTGGGACCCCAGGTGAGGCCCCCCTTTGTCGCAGGTGCGGACAAAAGTCCGCAGGAGCGGAACCGCTGGTGCGGCCATCCCTCCGCAGGTGCGAACCCAGCCCTTCCCGTCCAATTTCGCAGGTGCGAGCCCCAGCTCGCAGGCGCGGTCCCCGAGTTGCAGGTGCGGAATCCCTGTAGGCCAGACAGTATATATTCTTTGAAACTCAAGAATTCTCCCCATTCATTCATTTTCCTCCACCATTAGAGTCTTGTGAGCTTGGGGAGAGCACACCATGACCTAGCTACTATCAAGTTGCGAGTCCTCGGGTGTAGAGTTCAGAGTTCGGGCGCACCCTTGGTCCGCGGGGTAGATTCTACACGAGGTGAGTCTCCTTTCTAACCCTGTAAGAGGGAATTGTCCCCATAGGTATTATATATGAATTGCGTAATTGTTTTGGGGGCTACGTGCATACAAAGTGACGAGAGTCCGTATGTGGCGACTATCATGCTATGTAGGGTGGTTTTAGGGCTCACAAGCATGTCTCTATGTGCCTTATATGTATCTTTGGGTGTTCTTTGAGCTGCCTATTGCTTTTGAATTGATATGGAAATGTGGAAAGTTGCACTTGAACTCCCAGTTGAGGCAGGTGCATCCGGGTTCCAGTCCGGAGCTCGTTCCTGAGTTTTACTGGTTGAGGCTTCAAGGTGAGCTGCTCTTCTTGGCGATTTCGCAGCAGCACTCTAGAGCTATTCTTTTGTTATTTATGTCTATACTTACTCAGACAATAGGACAAACTTTCAATCTTTTGATATTATTCTACTAGATGCCTGTAGACTTGTGACACTAGTTCCTGGCACAGACACGCTAGTAGACTTTATTTTGGGATGTAATCGTAAATTATGACTTCATGATTATTTATTTTGCATAAAATTTGCCTAAGTTATCCGTTTCTACTTAATGTTTCAATACTAAGTTAAGCAAGCGTTGAAAAATATTTTTGGCAAACTACCTGAAATGACTAGTAGATAATGGTTGGCTTGCCTGACGGAGGTGTTGGGCGCCATCGCGACCTGAAATAGGATTTGGGTCATGACAACATGGTATCAGAGCTCTAGGTTCATGTAGGTCTCCCAAGTTACAGGCAAATTCAATAGAGTCTTGCGGATCGGTATGGAGACATCTATATTTATCTTCGGGAGGCTATAAGGTGTTAGGAAATCTCTCTTTATTCACTTCTATCGTGCAGTTGATGGTATACTAAAATCTCACTCTTTTATTCTCTCACAGATGGTGAGGACGCGAACAGCTGATGTTCCGGACTCGGGAGGGGCCACTACCCTCGCCATCCGAGGCTGTGGCAGAGCCCGGGGGGGGGGGGGGCATCGGCACAAGGTAGGGGACGAGGGCGTCCTAGGACTGTACCAGTCGTACCCCCAGTGGATCTAGTAGAGGATCCCATCACTGAGGAGTAGGGCGAGGTCCCCGCAGCAGATCCTGCCCCTTTGGATTTTACGACAATGCCAGGATTTCAGGAGGTCATGGGCCGTATGATGCGGTTCATGGACACCATGACTCAGGTTGGTTAATTTCCAGCAGATCCGGCCATATCTCAGGCGGGAGGGGGAGCACAGACCCCTACTGCATAGTCCTCCGGACATGCAGCAACAGCATATCAAACCCCAGGTACACTACCCGTGGGCGGGGTTCAGCCAGTAGCAGCAGCAACACCTGAACCCAGACCAGCTGCGGACGGCGATCCGCAAAATTTATTAGACAGATGGACCAGATTTCACCCTCATGTCTACGGAGGTGAGCGTCATGAGGACGCACATGACTTTATTGATAGGTGCAGGGACATACTGCACAACATGAGGATACTGGAGTCTTATGGAGTTGATTTCAATACTTTTCAGCTAGAGGGCAGGGCCCGTAGATGGTGGCAGTCCTATATTCTTAGCAGACCGGAAAATTCCCCTCCCATCACTTGGGAGCAGTTCACTCGGTTATTCCTAGACAGATATATTCCACCCTCTGAGAGGGAAGAGCTGCGGTATCAGTTTGAGTAGTTGGAGCAGGGTAAGATGTCAGTGACTGACTACGAGGCTAGGTTTTCTGAGCTGTCTCGTCACGCACTCATGATACTTCCTACTGACGCAGAGAGAGTGCGGAGATTTGGGTTGCATCCAGGTATTAGGGCCAACATGGCCCGAGAGGTGGAGATGGGGACTCCTTATCAGCTTGTGGTAGAGATTGCTCGCAGGGTCAGCAGGATAAGAGGGCTAGATTTTCTGGGGATTTTAGAGGTGCTCCAGCTAGGGGCAGAGGTCAGTTTGATAGGGGCCAGCACAGTAGGCCCCCATATTCAGCACCGACACTACCTCCACGAGGTGTCCTAACGAGGCCTTATTTTAGTGCCATGTCGAAGAGTTCTTACCACCCGCTAGCTATTCAGGGTTCCTCCGGTAGGTATTCTGGTCATCAGGGGTCTACCAGTCCTTATTTCAGTGCTATGCTAGAGAGTTCCTACCGTCCTCCCGCTATTCAGGGTTCTTCTTCAGGGAAGCATGCCATGGTGCCAGGAGGTTATTATGAGTGTGGGGATCGAGGCATTGTCCTAGGCTTCGGGGCAAGGCAGTGCAGCAGGTTCACCAGCCTATGAGGTCAGCATTAGCGGTTCGGCCACCCCAGAGGTGGAGGGCAGGCTGGTAGGGGTCGTCCCAGAGGTGGAGGCCAGGCAGGGGGAACCCAGTCAACTCCTATTTATTTTGGTGAAGGACAGTCATCTGGCGCTCCAGCCAGATTCTATGCTATTCTGGCCAGATCAGATGCAGTGGCCTCAGATGCTGTGATCACATGTATTATTTCAGTATGCAGTAGATATGCATCGGTATTATTCGATCCAGGGTCCACTTATTCATATGTATTAGCCTTATTTGCTCTTTCCTTGGATATTCCTCGTGAGTCCTTGGGCACTCATATTTATGTGTCTACTGCTGTGGGCGAGTCTGTGGTTGTGGACCGGATTTATCGGTCCTGTGTGGCTACATTCTGTGGGTTCGAGACCAGAACGGACCTCCTGTTGCTCGATATGGTCGATTTTGAGGTCATCCTGGGCATGGATTGGCTGTCTCCCTATCATGCCACTCTAGACTGCCAAGCCAAGACTGTTACTCTAGCCATGCCCGAGTTGCCGAGATTGGAGTGGAGAGGTTCCTCAGTTAGTGCCGCTAGTCGGGTCATTTCTTTCCTGAAGGCTCGACATATGGTCGAGAAGGGTTGTTTGGCTTATCTTGCGTATGTGCGGGACACCACCACCGAGTCTCCGACGATTGATTCAGTGCCAGTAGTTCGAGAGTTTGATGATGTATTCCCTTCAGACCTTCCAGGCATGCCACCGGATCGTGACATTGATTTCTGCATTGACTTAGCTCCGGGCACCTAGCCCATATCTATTCCCCCATATCGTATAGCTCTGAAGGAATTGAAATAAGAGCTCTAGGGGTTATTGGCTAAGGGTTTTATTAGACCGAGCATATCGCCTTGCGGTTCTCCAGTGCTATTTGTGAAGAAGACGGATAGGACTATGCAGATGTGTATTGAATACCGCCAGTTGAACAAGGTCACCATCAAGAACAAGTACCCTTTGCCGCGTATCGATGATTTGTTTGACCAGTTGCAGGGTGCTCGGGTGTTTTCTAAGATTGACTTGAGATCGGGGTACCATCAGCTGAAGATTTGGGACTCGGATGTTCCGAAGACTGCCTTTCATACGAGATATGGTCACTATGAGTTCATGGTGATGTTCTTTGGCTTGACTAATGCCCCAGCAACATTTATGGACTTGATGAACAGGGTGTTCAGGCTTTACATTGATACTTTTGTCATCGTCTTCATTGATGACATTTTGATTTACTCTCATAGCCTGGGGGAGCACGAGCAGTATTTGAGGGTTGTGCTCCAGACTTTGCGGGAACAGAAGTTGTATGCTAAGTTCTCCAAGTGTGAGTTTTGGTTGGATTATGTGGCATTCTTGGGGCAAGTGGTATCCAGAGAGGGTATCCAGGTTGATCCTAAGAAGATTGAGGCAGTTCATAGTTGGCTACGCGCTACTTCAGCTATAGAGATCAGGACTTCTTGGGTCTAGCGAGTTATTATCGCCGATTTGTGGAAGGCTTTTCATCCATTGCAGCCCCTCTGACTAGATTGACCTAGAAGAATTCCCCATTTCGATGGTCCGACGAGTGTGAGGCGAGCTTTCATAAGCTCAAGACAGCATTGACCTCAGCACCAGTTCTAGTGTTGCCTTCCGGTTCTGGGATGTATACGGTTTATTGCGACGCTTCACGCATTGGATTGGGTTGTGTGTTGATGGACGAGGGCGAGTCACTGCATATGCTTCACGGCAGCTGAAATTTCATGAGAAGAATTACCCTGTGCACGATATGGAATTAGCGACGATTGTTCATGCTCTTGAGATTTGGACGCATTACTTGCATGGGGTGCCTTGTGAGTTTTATACAGATCACCGCAATTTGCAGCACTTGTGTCACGACCCAACCTATGGGCCGCGACGGGCACCCAGTACCTTACTCAACCGAGTACCAACATAACATATATGTCTTATCATAATATAATGGGTAAGAGGGCCAAAAGGGTTGTCATGAGATAATCAAAATAAAATATAAGTGCATACTAGATATAGGATGACCCACCATTATATAGAAACTTATACATGTGACCTATATGCCTATAAGTCTGACATGATCATTTGTAAACTCAAAACATAGGCTAACAAGGCCATACAAGTATCAATATACCTGACATCTGTCTACAAGCCTCTAAGACTACATAAATGTCATATAGGTTAGGACAGGCCCCGCCGTACCAGTCAATACATATCCCAATCATACTGACCAAATAGGCAACTCCAGAGCAAGTGGAGTGCAGCAACACCTTCCGCCCAGTTGATAGCCTACTCGGAGCACTATCAACCTGTCTATCGGGACCTGTGGGCATGAAACGCGGCGTCCCTAGACAAAAGGGATGTCAGTACAAATAAAGTACTCAGTATGTAAGGCAAAATAGCATAACTAAGAACAGTAATGTAGGAGATACAACCTGTAGTATCTGAGTGCCTCTGAGAGATAGTGACATGAAATGCGTGATACATATATATACATAATATTTTAAAAACAACCGTCTCTGTGGGCATCATCATCATAATATCGTACCCGGCCTCAAAGAGGACTCGGTAAAAAACATACCCAACCATCATAAGGCTCGGTAGAATCGTACCCGGCCACGTGGAGCTCGGTAAACCCAACTGATCAGTGGTTGCACAATAGCTGCCGTACCCGGACGACTATAGCGCAGCTCGGTAGAGTAAAATAGATACTATATATAGTGCATGTTGGACTCATGGAATCACGCTCTAAACCTTTCGGAGTGACATAAGGTAGTTTCACCTTCGATTAACATTATGGAAATCATACCATCAATATGAACTTCACTAGGACTCAAGGATCATACATACTCTCTTAGAATAACTGTAAGGATTGAACAATATGGACAACCTTAGTTGCTAGGAGTAGATTCATTATGAAATAGCTTATCGTTTACGTCTATTTCACTTTAGATCAATCCAAAAGAGATAAGGAAGTGCCTTAACATACCTTTGCAATCTTCTCTCCAGTCGTCAACAAAGCTCAATATGATCTTCTTACATCCACAATGAGTAACCCGACTTCGTTGTCATCATCTAAGCATTGTAACTCTCATATTTCAAAACCAATATTCTAAAAGAAAATGGACAGCACCTCCCTTATTTTTACTACATCCCATATGTTACCAAAAGTCACAAAACAGTCCAAACAACAACAATATAATTCACAATAAGCTCTCCGATTAGTTCAACAATCATTTTAAGCGGCAAGCTCGATCGGAATCCGTATAACCCATATCACCGCTTATAGACTTCTTAAATTAACTTAACAACATAATTAATATGATAATTAAGTAATTCATCAATTATTCCATCCTTATACCATATATTTATAACAAAGGAAACAATCCACATCTCCAATTTTCTTCAATTCGCAACTTAATTCACTAGTTCATGTCTAGTCCAACCATTTAACTTAATCAACATCAAGATAACCTTAAGAACCTGCAATAAAACAATACCCATACCTCCTAAATTATCTTCAAGTTGAAATCCAAGTTATATTTAGCTTACAACAGCCGTCAATGGCAATATAACACCATAGAAGTGACTTAAGCTAATCCAACTATGATCTTGTAGTTTATTATCCTAAAAACTTAACCAACATACAAAAAAGCTTAAACACAATTACTAGGATGTTATAATCACCTTATAAAGTATCAACCACTTGAAATTTCGGCCAAACACAGCCCACAATTATCCTTAATGACACCATAACACTATAGGTGTTGTATTCTCTTCTTGAATCAACTTTAGGTGTTCAAGTTGGAGTGTAAACACTTGTAGTTAACCTTGAAAATATAATATGTATAAAGGAGTGACTGATTATTACCTTAATAAACAAGAACCAGACATGAACGGAGGTTATTTCACTTTGAAGAACCCTCCAAAACAGCCACAAGATAAAGACTACGATCTAGCAAGCACCACGAGGTTTCTAGCGTTGGATTCATGTTCTTATCTTAGGTTTTCACCCTAGAATCATGGAGAAACCATTGAATAGAATTTACGAGGGTTTAGGAACAGTTTTAGATAAGAAAAATGAGTTAAAACGACATATAATTGACTTAAATACAAGCTGAAGTTTTACACCGACTTTGTGGGTTCCATAGAAGCTGCTTTGCGCAGTCTCGCGAAAACGCGAATATCTCTCTACTCTGATGTCTTATTGATGAACGGTTAAATGAGTTAGAAACTAGACTCGTAGATCTTCAATTTGATGTAGATCATGCCCTAATTCCAAGTATATTGGTGGAACATATCAGCTACATTTGACCTAATTTTCAGCACATTATGAATGTAACTTGTGAAGACCTTTGCCAACTTTTGTTCCACAACTTGCTTGACTTCAAAACATAGCACACGACTATCATACGACAAAAATAACTCAAATAATAACCTACCTATCATGTTAATAACCATAGTATCACCCTAAAGTACATGTTATAACATTCCAAACTTGTCGACTTTCGACGAAACTTATTTTCTTCATATGGTTTAGCTTCTAAGATTTCTAACCCTCTTGGAACTCGTTATTCATGATCTTAAATATTTGTAACCTCCAAGGTAACATGATTAGCTTACTTTATATGCTTCCAAATATAATCTTATTTCTGAGCTTACCTCAATTGACTTACGACGTATTCTCACGTACGAAAACATGGTGTGTAACATCATTCCCCCCTTTGGAACATTCGTCCTCGAATGTTGACTAATGCACTTATCCTTATCTTAAGAAATATCTCTTACGAATACTTAAATATTTTCTTTTTCATGCAGGGAGTTGTTCGGTGAATAAATCCAATGGTTAGGGAATTCCCCCATTTAGGCCTCTTTATCACACCATGACTTGTGGTCGAAATTCTTCCAATCTCGTAATTATTTCTACCTTCTTTAATGCAGCTTATACCATTCTAACCTTGAATGTGCGCCAATGCGACTCTTATCTCTCTTTTCCTCTAGCTTTTAACCAATCTCTAGGCTTCACTTTGTGAACATATATAGTACTATGACAAGTTGTCCCTCTGGGAATCTATAGGTGTACTAACGTTCTTTGCTTGGTACTTTGTTGAACTTACGACTATTGCTATATCTTGTTTCATAGCCTCAGTTATCTATGCTTATGGCTTTACCACAACTAGGTAGGTCATATTGTACCATAACTCTTATTTCGGTTTATTACTATTGAGTTCTGCCACCCAACTCTAGGTTACTCTCTCACCGCTTATCCTATATGTATAAAATTTAAGCCATTTAATGCTTCCGTAATATTGTTCATCTTAATAATGAAAGCCTAATATCATCTCATATTTGTAACTTTCATCCATCTATTGTTGATTCACCTTAATGTTGATCTATAGTCTACCACTAATAACTTGAAACCTCTTATGTAATATATCGTCACTAGGGCTCACGTCTCATTGGGAAATATCTGAAGTGATTTTCCTGATCCACTCAGGGATGATACTATACTCCAATAACTGTATTTCATAGCATCCCAATGTGACTCATCCTTTGGGGGTATTCTAGTCCCGTGCAGTTCATGAAATCCTTGTTCTCAAAATCATTACTCAATCAAAGGCCTAAACGTAATCCTCTTATCATTTATCATAGTTACACCCTTACTTTACTACCAGGGTAGCATTCTATCTCTTCTAAATGCTCCTAGTTTTAAGCTCCTTTGAGTTCACTCATGCTATACTGAGCTTTTTATAACTTTATGAAAACCATAAGCTCTATTGTTGTAATGGGTTTAATCTCGAGGACTTACCTATTCTCGTCACCTTCTCACTCACCTTTTCTTATCCTTACTCTTGTCTAGCTTAAAACCTTGTTGTTGTACCATACTTTAGCTTGAGACCTATGCATATCTATTTATACTACTCGTACCCTTCCTTTTAACATTCTATCACCATAGATTTCCTTTCATGCCTTCTCAGTTGTCTTTAAATGTAAGAAATTACTTGTCCTGGACATTCTGCCACTTGTTGCATGGATACTTGGCTTATCTAGTTCCCATGAATACTGGAGTTCCCTATATCTCATATGATCTCAATTATCAACTCTTGATTTTTTTTTCTTCTTCCCATTCATTAGCCACGATAGGCGCCACTTTCTTATGGAGTGCATATAACATTATAGTGAGACTGTTGTAACAAGACCATTTCTTCTTTAGGTCACTATGCTTATGTTGAAGCCTTCTTCCTTATTACCTCAGCTAGTCTTTCGTTGTACTACATAGTGGATACCCTCCGACTCTTGTAAAGCTGTGAGCTTATTACATCATATACCCAAAGGAATTTTTGATGCTCTTACTCACCTATTATTATCCTTAGTTACTTACATCCATGCCCTTGTGCTTGTAAGGTTGCTTCTGAAGTGAAATTTGACTATCTCCCTAGTGGCACTTTCTTTTATTTCCTCAACACTTATACAGTACCTTTAACTACCCAATCTCTTATCTTAATATTACTCAAGGATCACGATGGCATCATATCTGCGAGACTGAATTCCCTATGTTGGGTTTCATTACGTTTATCTCGCACGATCTGTTGATTTATCTATGACCTCTTGTTTAGATATAACTAGGCTCTTCCTGAATCAACTACAAACTACTCGTTGGTCCATTCTCATATTTATATTATGCGTAACCTCTTTTGGGTTATGTCCTTTGTCTTAGTTACCTCTCGTACGTGATCCTTATGTATCAAGGATTTATTTCCACTTATTATCAATATCATCGAGTGCAAAACCCTTATTGATTTCTCCGACTTCATGCTTGCATAATGTTCTGGAGTTATATTATATCTGTAGGATTTGAACAAATGCAATCTCATTCATTTCGCCTTTTTACCGCATTCCTCCTTTTTAATCCATAGTTACCACATCATCTTTGGCATCTTTTCACATATTCACTGACATCACTCGCCTTGCGGTAACCCGTCTGTACCAAGGATAACAAAATTCCTTACTCGCGATTGTGACACTTAGTGTAACTGGCCCATACAGTCCCTTAAGCTTAACTTTAACTTTAGGGAAGCGTCTTTCTGAATGACCATTCTCAGAATTTCTCATTAATCTTCTTCCATAGTCCATTCTATTATTGCCCGAGCGAAATCTAAAATTCTCATGATGCCGACCATTATCAAATCAGTCAGTCCCTAATTCATGTTTAGTTTATCTTGTTCACCAGCCCATACAGATTTATATTACTCTGGGGTCTAACTTTTCCCTTTGGCAATCACGTTAGAGTCACGAACTTATTTTGAAATGAGGATGTGACTTTATGACCTATGCTCTTTTGTTGCCTCAAGGCCTGTTACCTCTCGTCTTTTCCTTCCCTTGACTATAGATTTGGTAATACTGTCATTTTTTTCTACCGTTTTCATCCACGTATCACATCTTACTCATAATGCTTTATTAACTCTCTTCTTTTTTTCCATGCTAACATTTATGTCTATCACTTTATTCTGAAAACTCCAACAAAACGTTCCATAACTTTTAGCTCCCCCTGCTTCATATCACTGGTTCTTTGGGACGCCTAACATTCTCTCTCTCTTTTTTTTTTTACTAGGGGCAGGAGTCATACAATGATGAATATTTATCCCTTCTAGGATTCCACTGCATATCTTCTGAAATTTCTCAACATTCTAGTATTCATATCTGACAGTTCTATTATAAAGTGCACCATCTGGATGTCTCGCAAGGAGATCTATTACCACGTTTGCACTATCCTTTGGAAATGTTAACTAATGATAATAAACATCCACCATTTTTGGGTTACTTTAATCCTAACTGGATCCTGATATCCCGTACTTCTCTTAACTGTATATGTTGGCTCCCATATGGCATAACTGAGATGGGTGTGGACAATTGTACATACCACTATTACAATTGTAGGTAATTCAAAATGCTTGTATTTCTCTGCTTGAATCGTAAATACTGACAATCTTAATTAACTGGGCACCTCATACTCTTCTTCATCTTGTTTCTTTTACATGTTGAAACTTGTATCTATCTTCTGAATCCCTCATTGACTTTCACCATAGGGGTGGATATATTCTTGCCTTAGACCTCCTTATCAAGAAACTTACACATCTTCGTACACACATGATCTGCTGAAGACCTTACATTTACTCATCATAAGCATGATGCAAAATCGAGTTCCTCTGTCTCAACTCCTCCACAACTACATTCAATATTTTACCAACTCTCTATTTGGATGACGTATCATTGTATTACGAATAAAGTAGAATTTAGAAGTTTGAAATCTTACAACTGAGCTCTACCACACGATCTAGAGTAAGGAGAAAGAGTGACAATCCTAAATGCCCTGTAGCCTCCTGCTTATAAGTGTGGTGCACAACACACCCATAAACAAGACTCTACTAGACACGGCTTGTAGACATCCCTAGGACAGAACTGCTCTGATACCACTTCTGTCACGACCCAACCTATGAGCCGCGACAGGCACCCGGTACCTTACTCAACTGAGTACCAACATAACATTTATGTCTTATCATAATATAATGGGATAATCATTACCCTATTATATTAGAATAAAATATAAGTGCATACTAGACATAGGATGACCCAACATTATATAGAAACTCATACATGTGACCTACATGCCTATAAGGCTAACATGATCATTTGTAAACTCAAAACATAGGCCGACAAGGCCATACAAGTATCAATATACCTGACATATGTCTACAACCCTCTAAGACTACATAAATGTCATATAGTTCGGGACAGGGCCCCGCCATACCAGTCAATACATATCCCAATCATACTAAAGGCAACTCCGAAGCAAGTGGACTGCAGCAACACTTTCCACTGAGCTGATAGCCACTAAGAGCACTGTCAACCTGTCTATCGGGACCTGCGGGCATGAAACGCAGTGTCCCCTGACAAAAGGGATGTCATTACGAATAAAGTACTCAGTATGTAAGGCAAAATAGCATAACTAAGAACAGTAATGTAGGAGATACAACTTGTAGCATCTAAGTGCCTCTAAGAGATAGTGACATGAAATGCGTGATACATATATACACAATCTTTTGAAAACATTCGCCTCTGTGGGTATCATCATCATCATATTGTACCCGGCCTCAAAGAGGACTCGGTAAAAATATACCCGGCCATCATAAGGCTCGGTAGAATCGTACCCGGCCACGTGGAGTGCAGTAAACCCAACTGATCAGTGGTTGCACGATAGGTGTTGTACCCGGCCGACTATAGCGCAGCTCGGTAGAGTAAAATAGATACTATATATAATGCATGTTGGAATCATGGAATCACGCTCTGAACCTTTCAGAGTGACGTAAGGTCGTTGCACCTTCGATTAACATTATGGACACCATAGCATCAATATGAACTTCACTAGGACTCAAGGATCATACATACTTTCTTAGAATAACATTGTAAGGATTGAACAACATGGACAACCTTAGTTGCTAGGAGTAGATTCATTATGAAATAGCTTATCATTTACGTTCATTTCACTTTAGATCATGCCAAAAGAAATAAGGAAGTTCCTTAACATACCTTTGCAATCGTCTCTCCAATCATCAACAAAGCTCAATATGATCTTCTTGCGTCCACAATGAGTAACCCGACTTCGTCGTCGTCATCTAAGCATTGTAACTCTCATATTTCAAAAATAATATTCTACAAGAAAATGGACAGCATATCTCCTATTTTTACTACATCCCATATGTTACCAAAAGTCACCAAACAGCCCAAACAACAATAATATAATTCACAATAAGCTCTCCGATTAGTTCAACATTCATTTTGAGCGGCAAGCTCGATCGGAATCTGTATAACCCATATCATCGCTTATAGACTTCTTACATTAACTTAACAACATTATTAATATAATAATGAAGTAATTCATCAATTATTCCATCCTTATACCATATATTTATAACAAAGGAAAGAATCCACAACTCCAATTTTCTTCAATTCGCTACTTAATTCACTAGTTCATGTCTAGTCCAACCATTTAACTTAATCAACATCAAGATAACCTTAAGCATCTGCAGTAACACAATACCCATACCTCTTACGGTATCTTCAAGTTGAAATCCAAGTTATATTTAGCTTACAACAACCCTCAATGGCAATACAACACCATAGAAGTGACTTAAGTTAATCCAACTATTATCTTGTAGTTTATTATCCTAACAACTTAAAATACATACAAAAAAGCTTAAGCACAATTAGTAGGATGTTATACTCACCTTAGACAGTATCAATCACTTGAAATTTCGGCCAAACACAGCCCACAATTATCCTTAATGACACCACAACACTATAGGTGTTGTATTCTCTTCTTGAATCAACTTTTGGTGTTCAAGTTGGAGTGTAAACACTTGTAGTTAACCTTGAAAATATAATATGTATAAAGGAGTGACTGATTATTACCTTAATCAACAAGAACCATGCATGAACGGAGGTTATTTCACTTTGAAGAACCCTCCAAAACAGCCACAAGATAAAGAACTACAATCTAGCAAGCACCACGAGGTTTCTAGCGTTGGATTCATGTTTATATCTTAGGTTTTCACCCTAGACTCATGGAGAAACCATTGGAGAGCATTTAGGAGGATTTAGAAACTGTTTTGGATGAGAAAATGAGTTAAAACGACATATAATTGACTTAAATACAAGCTGAAGTTTTACACCGACTTTGTGGGTCCCATGGGAGCTTCTTTGCGCAGTCTCGTGAAAATGCAAATATATGTCCACTCCGTTTTCTTATTGATGAACGGTTAAATGCGTTAGAAACTAGACTCGTAGATCTTCAATTTGGTAGGTAGATCATCTCCTAATTCCAAGTATATTGGGAGAAAAGCTCAGCTACATTTGACCTTATTTTCAACACATTATGAATGTAACTTGTGAAGACCTTTGCCAACTTTTTTTCCACAACTTGCTTGACTTAAAAACGTAGCACACGAATATCATACTACAAAAATAACTCAAAGCATAACCTCCTTATCATGTTAAGGACCAGAGTCTCACCCTAAAGTACATGTTATAACATTCCAAACTTGTCGACTTTCGACGAAACTTATTTTCTTCATATGGTTTAGCTTCTAAGATTTCCAACCCTCTTGGTACTCGTTATTCATGATCTTAAATATTTGTAACCTCTAAGGTAACATGATTATCTTACTTTATATGCTTCCAAATATAATCTTATTTCTGAGCTTATATCAATTGACTTACGACATATTCTCTCGTACGAAAACATGGTGTAACAACTTGTTCAAGCAGAGGGATCTCAATTTGAGGCAGCGCAGGTGGCTTGAGTTGATGAAGTATTATGACATCACCATTCTGTACCATCCGGGAAAAGCGAATGTGGTAGCAGATGCCTTAAGCAGGAAGGCGGAGAGTATGGGTAACTTGGCTTTCATTTCAGCAGAGGAGAGACCTCTGGATTTGGACATTCAGTCCTTGGCTAATCGCCTGGTGAGGTTGGACCTTTCCGAGCCCAGCCGGGTTCTTACATGTGTGATGGCGCATCTTCATTATTGGGGAAGATCAAGACTCGGCAGTATGATGATCCGCACTTGGTGGCTCTCCGGGAGACAGTGGTTCAGGGTGGTGCCAAGGATGTTTCTATTGGCGAGGATGGTGTTCTGAGACTTTAAGGTCGCTTATGTGTCCCTAATGTTGATGGCCTGAGGGAGAGGATTCTAGAGGAGGCTCACAATTAACGATATTCTATACATCCTAGTGCTACAAAGATGTATCGTGACCTGAGGCAGCACTACTGGTGGAGGCGGATAAATAAAGACATAGTGGAGTTTTTGGCTAGATATCTAAATTTCCAGCAGGTTAAATATGAGCACTAGAGGCCAGGAGGCCTACTTCAGCAGATGCCTATACCTGAGTGGAAATTGGAGCGCATCACTATAGACTTCGTAGTTGGGTTTCCTCGGACTTTGCAAAACGTTGATGCGGTTTGGGTCATTGTGGACAGGTTGACCAAGTCGGCACATTTCATTCCTGTAGCTACCACTTACACTTCTAAGAGGTTGGCCCAGATCTACATTCGGGAGATAGTTCAGTTGCACGGTGTGCCTGTGTCCATTATATCAGATCGAGGTCCTCAGTTCACCTCGCACTTCTGGAGAGCCGTACAGAGTGAATTAGGCACCCGGGTAGAGCTCAGCATAGCATTCCACCCTCAGACTGATGGGCTGTCAGAGCGGACAGTTCAAAAATTGGAGGACAGTCTCAGAGCATGTGTGATTGAGCAGTGGGACCAGTTCTTTCCTTTGGCCGAGTTTGCTTATAATAATAGTTATCAGTCCAGCATTGAGATGGCTCCATTTGAGGCCTTGTATGGTCGGCGATGTCGATCTCCCATCGGGTGGTTTGAGCCTGGCGAGGCTAAGCTATATGGCACCGATCTGGTGAAGGATGCTTTGGAGAAGGTGAAGTTGATTCAGGAGAGACTTCGCACAACACAGTCCAGACAGAAGAGTTACGCGGATCAGAAGGCGCGTGATGTATCATTTATGGAGGGCGAGAAGGTTCTGTTGAAGGTCTCACCGATGAAGGGTATTATGAGGTTTGGGAAGAAGGGCAAGCTGAGCCCGAGGTTTATAGGCCTATTTGAGGTGTTGAGGCGAATTTGGGAGGTTGCTTATGAGCTTGCTTTACCTCCCAGTTTATCAGGGGTTCATCTGGTTTTTCATGTGTCCATGCTCCGGAGGTATCACACCGACTTCTCTCGNAGTTTTATGATTTTTAAGAATCGACTAATGTTTGGTTTTGTTGATACCGGGTCCGTATTTTGGTTCTGGAGCCCGATACAGGTCCACTATGATATTTATGACTTGTCTGTCAAATTTGGTGAGAAAGGGAGTTGATTTGACGTGATTCGGGCGATTGGTTGTAAAAATAAACGTTTTAAAGTTTTCTTGAAATTTTCATTTGATTTGGTGTCCAATTCGTAGTNATCAGGGGTTCATCTGGTTTTTCATGTGTCCATGCTCCGGAGGTATCACACCGACTTCTCTCGCGTGGTAGATTTCAGTACCATTCAGCTAGATGAGAGATTGGGTTACGAGGAGGAGCCAGTTGCTATCATTGACAGGCAGGATCGCCAATTGAGGTCCAAGAGGGTTTCCACTGTAAAGGTCCAGTGGAGGGGCCAACCAGTCGAAGAGGCGACTTGGGAGTCCAAGGAGGACGTGCGGAGCAGATATCCACACTTATTCAGCATTCCAGGTATGATTCTAGACTCGTTCAAGGAAGAACATTTGTTTAAGAGGTGGATAATGTAACGACCCGACCGGTTGTTTTGTGTTTTAGGACCCCGTGCCCCTAAATGATACTTCCCGTAGTTTCTTTTACTGATTTATGACTTGCGGGGACGGGTGGTTCGAAGTTTGGAGGAGTTTGGAGTAGTATAGGAGCACTTAGTTCCTTAAGGTTGGCCTTAAAGGCCAAGTTTGACTTCAGCCAACATTTTCAGTAAACGATCCCAGAATCGAGATTTGAATATTTTGATAGGTTCATATGATGATTTCGGACTTGGGCGTGTGTTCGGAACGGGTTTTGTATTACCCAGGAGTGTTTCGGCGCCAAATGGTGAAATAAGAATGTCCTTAAAGTTCAAATTGAGGTTTGGAACATTTTTTTATGTTATCGAGGTCCGGACGGAATTTCGAGACCGGAAATAGTTCCGTTATTTCATTTATGACTTTTTTGCAAAATTTGGTGTCATTCCGAGTAGTATAGATAGGTTTGACGCATTGTTAGCGAATTCAAAGAACTTGAAGTTCTTAAGTTTGATCCAATAGGTTTTGGGGTGTGATTTTTAGATTTAGCGTTGTTTCGGACGTTCCGAAGGCTCGAGTGAGTCTGTATTATAACTTAGGATTTGTTGGTATATTTGGAAGGGGTCTCAGGTGGGCACAGATGCCATTCTGGCATCAAGCGAGGCAAAAACTAGCCTAAAATGACTGCTGGTGCACCAGGTCTGGTGCGACCGCACCTGCGGAGGTCCAGTCGTAGGTGCGAGACCGCTCCTGCGATCCTAGTCTCGCAGGTGCGACTCCTGAGGGAGTTTCCAATTTTCGCAGGTGCGGGCCCCTTTCCGCAGAAATGGAGCCGCAGGTGCAGACTTTCTACCGCAGGTGCGAAATCAGGCCTCCTTCCCCTTCTTCGTAGGTGCGAGATTTTTCTCGCAGATGCGAGACCGCAGGTGCGGTCCTCGAGCCGCAAGTGCGGAAAGCCTGTAGGCAGTGCACTTCCTTTTAAACATGGGACTTAGCCATTTTTTAACACTTTTCTTCATTCTTGGGCAATTTTGAGAGCATGCAAGGAAGGTATTCGACCTAGCTACAGTGAGTTATGTAATCCCTACTATGAATTTAGCTTATTACTTGAATTGTTAGGTAGATTAACACCACAATTAGTTGAAACCATGGGTTAGAGTTAAAACCTAGGTTGTTGACAAAAATGGGAAATGACCAAAAAAATTGTTGAGGAATCAAACAAAAACTATATAATACTAATCCTTAGGCCATGGGTGATAGTTTCCTTCAAAATTTCTGGAATCCGAGCATGTGAGTCTGGGGGTGTACTTTGGGATTTTGCAATTTAGGTTGAAACAATCATTTAAATAGGTAAATTTCATACTTTTGAGTATAGATTGATTTATATATGCAATATTTGACTAGTTTCAAGTCCTTGGGCGACGAATTGGGAGTTTCGGGCGAATTCTTGACCCGGGTAGTAGACTTGACGCGAGGTAAGTCTCCTTTCTAACCTTGTAAGAAGGAATTTTCCCCATAGGTGAATTAAATGATTATGTGTCATTGTTGTGGGGGACTACGTACGTGCGAGGTGACGAGAGCCCGTGCGTAGTGACTATTATTGTTATGTCTGGGTATTTAGGCTAATACCATGCCATGTGAATTCCATTAACTTGAGTTATATGCTTTGTAACTTCATTGTATGCAACTTTGTTTTAAAGAAAACTGAGAATTTGATGTTTTAAAGGAATTGTTATTTGAGAAGAATTGAAAGAAAGATGTTGTGTTTGCATGTGACCGCTTCACAATTTATATCCCGCGAGCGGAGTGATTCTTTCCCCTACTCTCATGGGAGCGGGTCGTATGCCATGGCAGGTTGATAGATGCATCTATGGTTCGCGCTGTTCGACCCTTCGGCAGTGCACAGTTATTATTATTATGTTGGCCCAGGCCGGATATCCTTATTCCACTATGCACATGCTATTTTCGTGATATTGTTTATGACTGTTGAGCTGTGAATTATCCTCGAGGATCCAACTGAAAACTTGTAAATTGATGCTTCACTACATATTTGGATTTTATTACGATTCGATATTTATTTTCTGACTATCCATGCTTACTTGTTGTCCTCTTTTAAATTATCACCTAAATACACTATTTGGACC
The DNA here is from genome assembly GCA_005239525.1 of Nicotiana knightiana. Taxonomy (NCBI): domain Eukaryota; kingdom Viridiplantae; phylum Streptophyta; class Magnoliopsida; order Solanales; family Solanaceae; genus Nicotiana; species Nicotiana knightiana. The sequence continues at coordinate 7,689 of ML398452.1, read as the reverse complement.
CTAGTAAGTGTCATGTCGACCTCTCGTCACTACTTTTTCGAGATTAGGCGGAATACTTACTGGGTACGTATTGTTTATGTACTCATGCTATGCATTGTACTTAATTTTACAGGTTCTGAGGCAGGTGCATCTGGGTTCCAGTCCGGAGCTCGTTCCTGAGTTTTACTGGTCGAGGCTTCACGGTGAGCTGCTCTTCTTGGCAATTTCTAGCAGCACTCTGGAGCTATTCTTTTGTTATTTCTGTCTATACTTACTCAGACAGTAGGACAGACTTTCATTCTTTTGATATTATTCTACTAGATGCCTGTAGAGTTGTGACACTAGCTTCTGGCACACACACGCTAGTAGACTTTATTTTTGGGATGTAATCGTAAATTATGACTTCATGATTATTTATTTTGCGTAAAATTTGCCTAAATTATCTGTTTCTACTTAATGTCTCAAACTAAGTTAAGCAAGTGTTGAAAAATGTTTTTGGCAAACTACCTGAAATCACTAGTAGATAATGGTTGGCTTGCCTGACGGCGGTGTTGGGAACCATCGCAACCTGAAATAGGATTTGGGTCGTGACACCAAAAGGTTTTTTGCTACAGCACAATGGAGGAAGATGTGAGGTAAGTCTTCCTCACCTGACCTATATATAGTGCATCCTTTATCTATATTCATACCAATGTGGTAAAGGTAAGAACATGAGGGTATACTATTGTGATAGCATTTTCAGAGGAAGAATTTTATTTTATTAGGGCAACGAGTATCCCAAATCCATTTAAAGCTTCTAAGAGTAGGAGTAGGAGTGTCTATGAGGGGGTTGCAGGAAGTCGTAGAAAAGTTACCATCACTATTAGGTTCCCATAGGAGGTAGTCATGGGGTCGGTTGATTGGAATGGTAATAGTGTTAATATTACTAGTAATATTAGGAGGTAGTTCAAAGGAGAGATTATCTAGTGACCAAGAATTGTTGATAATAAGATCACTGATATTTGTTGTTTGGTCGTTCTTGTTTAAGGTTATTGCTAAATCCCTTTGAATTTTATCAATGGAGTTAAGGATTTTAGCAGGAAGGAGGGTGTATTGCATGAATGACTAGGAATACTCGCAAGGGTGGATGATGCTAGAGTGGGTCTCCCGGCAATGTTCAAGCAGTTAGATTTCCAAATGGTTAATCAGGATCTCATGTTTTCTAAGATATATTGGAAGTCTTTTGCCTTTGGATTAGAACTGGTAATAGGAAATCCCAGATATTTCCCAAAGGAATCACAATTTTTTATTCCAAACAGTTTAGAGATGTCGTTAATGCAAGTTTTAGAGCAATTTTTTGAGAAGATGATTTTGGATTTAGCAAAATTAATGGTCTGACCTGACATGTTACAAAAGGTATTTAACCCTGAGAGTATAGTATTACAGGATTTTTTATTTATATGGCTCATCAATGTGAGGTCGTCTGCAAAGAAAAAAGAGGGGAGTGTTATACCATTTGTTGAGAGAGTAATAGGGTCCCACATTTTAGTGTCTACTTGATGGTTCATATATCTAGAAAACATCTCCATACAAAGAATGAAAATATAGGGTGACATAGGGTCACCTTGCCTAATCCTCCGACTTGGATTGAAATAGTTGGTGGTTGTACCATTTACCAGCATAGCCATGGAACTAATTGAGATGCAAGACATTGGGTGATTTTTGGGGGGAAATGAAAGTACAATAGAGTTTTGTAAACGAATGACCACTCAAGTTTATCGAAAGATTTTTTCAAATCTAGTTTGAGGATCATTTTACCTTTCTTACTGGCACTCTTCCTGAAATTATTCATTATTTTTTGGATAAGAATAGCATTGTCCTAAATTATCTTTGAAATAGCTAATATGGTTCCTCCTTCTTCTATTTGAGGCACAAATGTGAAAAAATCTAGTGTTAACATCACCCTCGTTGAGCCATGAGACCCTAGATCTAAGCTTCCAGTAGTCTTCCTCTAATTTTAAGTAATTATTGTAATCTTTTTGTAAGGTTATCTCAAAGTTTTGAAGGAACGTTCTAGATGCATAATAAGGGGAGCATTGGATACCATATAGTCTAGCCAAAATTTTCCTTTTTTTCCTAAAGATGTCCGCAAACGTACTCTTACTCCAATCCGTTATATTTAGGACAAAATCATGCATGACCGACTTGAAATTTTTATTAGCCTATGTTGAGTGGACTGTCTCACCCCTTTTTTCTCGAAATCGAGTTTCGACACGTGACAACTCTTTTAAAGGAAGGGTATTAAAAGAGAGAGTCACCACTTAATGGATTAAGGTGCGTTAGGGCACCTATTTGCAAATGACTCGGGATTACTAGTTTGTGTCACCGAAGATCGGGTAACGGCTCAAATTACCTTGAGGAGAAGGTGTTAGGCACTCCTCGAGGTCCATAACGGTGGGTCCCAGCCGAACTCGAATTATATGAATTAGTCTAAGAGAAAAGAAACACTTGGACAAATAAGAGAATTACTTTAAATAGAAATGGGGAGTCCTAAGTTTTTTAGCCTAAAGGATCACCCCGTGCAGCATAAATAATACTTCGTAACTCCCTCAAGACGGGATGTTACTCATATTATTCAGCAGGCACAGACTATCATCTCCTGCTACCCGATTACTATCTTTAAGTTGTTTACCTAAAGCGCTCTAGTCAATTCTAAGTCGTACCCTATGCGTGCACTAACTGTCCCAGGCCTATGGTCCAGGAGGCATTTGGACCTCTATTTCAGGGTGGTTCTAGACCTTAACTTAGGCTGCTCAAAAAAGAAAATACTAAGCGACATACAAAAAACAGTTTAGGACTTTCAAATAGAAGCAAGTATGGGCTCAAGTTAGCCTCCGCATTTAGACATTGAATGCATGCCAAACTGGTTAACATTTTGACACATTTTAATTAAATAAATAGTAGGATCCTATAGGCAAGATCTCTATGTGATATTGAATGAATGAGCAGACAATCATGCGCAAAGCCAGTTTCTTGGTGCGATTTCCAAAACCTACATAAGTTTGCCTACTATTTTTTAGCATAATAAGATTAAGCTTACTAGCATGATATCTAGGCATTTTATGCAATAATAAACGGTGGCAATCAAATAAACATATCCATAATTACTTGTTTTAATAGGCATGATTTCTAGTGAGGGTAACAGCACGTTGTTTGGAATCTTATGAATAAACGGGCAGAAAGGATAATTAAATTGATTCAAACCTATAGGCATGCTTTCTACAATTAATCCAATTTTAGATCATATAGACATGATTTCCATAAATCGTGAACAAAACAGTATAAAATAGGATTTTGCATATATATTGAATCATACCATTTCCTATAGGAATGGTCTCTAACAAGCAAAAATAGAACATCATTGAACCAAGCATTAAACATATGGGCATGGCTGCTAACATGTGATGACTGAACATAATAAGGTACCTATATGCATGATTTCTAACATACAACATTTAACAACACAATATCGAACCTATAGGCAGGATTTCTACCCAACTTTACTGCAAATGTAAAATAAGAACATCTTTCCAATTTCACTAACACCCGAGAATTGTTATTACAAATAATTATTACAGACCAGAATTGAATGTAGTAAATTACAGAATAGATATAACTATAGGGAGCCTATAGCAGGCCCAAATACACCTGGACAGGCCAAGCCTTCAAATCACAACAGCTCAAAAATCTCATGTTCATAAATACAAAAATAACCAGTTGTTGAGTGATTCACCCATTGGACATATATCAAGGTTGAGCATACAGAACCCAAGACCCTAGTGTGTTAGAGTTCCCAAGGGTCTCACATGAACCCTGAGTAGTGCTCATACTAGGGAGGTCAAAGGACCCAACCTAAGTAACCTTGGCTTTCAGCCGGCTAAGAATAAGAATTCAGAAGGACCAGGGGAGTAGAATGGGATTAGGGGATCCATTGAAGGACAAAATCACATATACAAACAAACAACAAACATGCTTTAACTTAGGCAGAGTTAGTCAATTTTCAGGAAATAAACTCAATCACATGCTAACAAAGCGAGTCATAAGACAGATTTATAGTGATAACAGAGGATCCAGATTAGGCTAAGTGCAGAAACTAGTGTCATAGGAAGAAACCAATTAGCAATAGGTCATGACAGGATAAAAATAATTAGGGAAGTTATGTAAACAAGATCAAACAGGTCACATTATAGTAGATTCAACAAACAGACTTGCAATTCTATTAATGCATACATCTACACATAGTTAACTATTCTATAGTAGGAGATATGAGAACATGATCAAATAACAAACTTAAAATTCAAGAGATTACTATTAGTGACATATGGGTTAAGAAGGATCGAATTAATAGACTCAAAGTATATTTAATCATGTCTCAAACTAAAAAATGTAATAGCATAACATAGTCTAATTGAAGTAAAATATTAACAGAAATCAGAATGAAGCGACAAAGGTCAGATAACTCACCAGTTAAGATGAAGCAAGGAAGAAGGAAATCCAACGATATTGTGAATATCACCAAACAAAGTAGAAACTTAGCAATTTCTGGTCTTGGCTTTCAGCCGGCCAGGAATCAGAATACAGAACAAGTTTTTATTCAAGAATGAAAAGCAAAAAGCCTTAGTTTTTGTAGTGTTCTTAAGGAATTTTTCGAACTTCCAACTTAATCAAATGGGAGTGGGGAGGGGTTTAAATAGTGTAAGAACTGAACACATAAACATGAAAATAATTAATTCAAACACTAAAAAGGCAAGCACTTAAATCAGTAAGGAAGAAAATTTTGAAACCCTAATTTTAGGTAAAAATACACAAAATTGGCAGAAAATAAAGGCAAAGAATCACATATTGCATAAAATGAACATAGACAGGAAATTACTCAAAAGAGAACACAGAATTGAACCATATTTGGTTCGATTAAAAAGGATCTGAAACCCTAATTTAGGGAAAGTAAAAGAAATCGACATAAATAGGCAGATTCTCACATAATAAGGCGAATATAGACAAGATAGTACTCAAAACCAAAGCTTGAACTAGTTTTGGTTCGAATCAAAAGAGAATCTGTAAACTCTAACCTTAGGGTTAAGTATGAATCAGCAAGATACGAACAAATCGGGCCCACAAGGCACAAAATAACGTGTGCGGACTTTGTGTCGTCCAGATTCAAGAGATGAAGATCGATTAGGACAGTATCAAAGAGGGGTACTTTCCATTTTTAAGCAAGTAATAATTAATATCGTAAAGAAACAACAAATAAAGGAAATATGTCGAAATGGTAAGGAAATAGGAAGAAAATCCCATTAGGAACGGGATTGGGGGAGGATTTTGGAGAAGCGACGGGCTAGGGTTCTTCGAATTGGCGAACTAGGGAAAATGGGGTTAGGATTTGGGAGATGGGGATATAAGGGAAGTGGGGGATGTTTATGAGCCGTTGATCATTTTTTATCAACGACTGGGATTTGAGAGGGGTTGTATCAGATTTAATTGAATGGGTAAGAGTACTGGGCTTGGGGTAATTGGGTAGTTTAGGTCCGAAATTAATTGTAGAATTAGGGCCAGATTTAAAATACTCAATTTTAATAAATAAATTATAAAAATAATAGATAAACAATAAAAAATATTATTTGTGCATGAAAATGATTAAAAACAATTATTTAACATTATAAAAATACGAAAGGTTATTTTTTGCATAAATAATGTAATTATAAGTACATATGGACTATTATTACAAAATGTGCAATTTAGCCTTAAAAATGCAAATGTAATTATAACAAATGTACTAAATATATTTAAAACCTATTATGGATGTAAATTATAATTTTAGATGATAAAATCATTATAAAAATAATTTGTAAGGTAATAATAGATATTTATATAATAAAATGCAGAAATAAATTGATTTAAAGCCTTTAAAAATTATGAAAAATTATGAAATACTTGTATATGCTTTTAAATCAAATGATGATGCATATGCACTATTTTTAAAGTGTGTGTATATATATAAATGAGAAATATGAGGGAAAAATTGGGTATCAACATGGACTATATTGATAAAGTCGGGATGCGTACACCAAATATTTTCTAGCCTGAAGGGATTTTGTGGAGGAGGAAGGGAGAAAGAATTAAGCTTAAGGAGGAAAGGATTGTGGTCCAATTAGGTTTTAGGCAAATGGGTTACTGAGGAGCCCGGGAAGAGGCTCAACCATTCTTCATTAGCTAGAAATCTATCCAATCTTTCCATAATTAATCCTTTGCGTCTTTTCCTATGGTTGGGCCATGTATACTTACCACCCTTGTAGCCTAAATCGATTAGCCTACAATTGTTAATATGGTTCCAAATCCTAGAGGTTCTAGAGTGACTAACCTTCCTACCATAAAATTTCTCGGATATCATGGTTATATCATTTAAGTCTCCTCCTACTAACCAAGCTCCATTAAAGTTGTTAGCAATATTTTCTAAGCAATGCCACATAGTTTCTCTATCAAAGATATTAGTGCTGGCATAAACAGTGCTAAGAAGCCAAGAGAAGAGGAAAGAGATTACCTTTATAATAACATGAATTAGTGATGACCCAAAGTGTCATCTTATAAATTAAGACTCCATTACAAGCTCGTTAGCCTCAAAAGATTAATTCTAATTACCTCAATTTGCGTGCGCAGTCCGGTTGTGAAACCGAAAGCTTTTATGTGAAAAAAATGAGAAATAGAAATTTTTGGAATTTAAAAATTAGTTTTAGTTGACTTTGTTCAATGTATTTAGTAAACGGACCTGGATCTGTGTTCCGATGATCCTGGGAGGTCCGCAGTAAAATATGGGACATGGGGGTATGCCCGGAACTGAATTCCGAGGTCCCTAGCCTTAGAAATCAATTTTTGAAAGAAATTGTTTTGTTGGATTTTTAATAAAATAAAGAAATAAATTAATGTTCGAAACCGTTGGTATCGAACCCGTATTTTGGTTCCGGAGCTCGATACAGGTTTGTTATAATGTTTACAATTCCATCTGTGAAATTTGGTAAGAATCAGAGTTGATTTGACATGATTCGGACATCCGGTTGAGAAATAGTGAAAGTTGAGTGTTCTTGAGAAAAATGATGAGTTTTGAGGTTAAATCCATAATTTTAAATTTTATTTTCAAGATTTGATTGCACGAGCAAGTCCGTATAATATTTTTAGACTTGCGAGCCTTTGGCCGCAGGTGCGAGCAGAAGCCGCAGGTGCGACCAAGCGTGGGTTCTTCCTTTTCCGCAGGTGTGGAACCTTTTGCGCAGGTGCGCGACAGCAGAAGCGATAATGCAACTGCAGGTGCGACCCCAAGCTGCCCAGCTCTTTTCCGCAGAAGCGGGAGTGTGAACAACTAATTTTTTACCACACTCAAATGTTATACTATTTTAGTGTAAATATTCCTTTTAGGCCTAATATTAATGTTTTAAGCTTTTATCTTACACTTAGTAGATTTTATTTAATTAAAATAAGTAAATAAATAATAATAATACTCACATTCTTAAAGAGTGAATATATATACGGAGTATCTTTTAATTAGAATTTTAATAAGTAAACTATTTTTTTTTTTCTTTTTTTTGCATAATTTAAACTATAGTGTAAATATTGAGCTTTCTTATTTTTATAGTTTCCTTTAAGTTTAAAAGTAACGTTGGTATATATATATATATATAT
>ML398451.1:95273-117439 GCA_005239525.1 Nicotiana knightiana | reverse complement strand
GCAAATCAGCTCCGTATATATATCTTCTTATGTAAATTTTATGTGTGGATCGAGTGGCACGTCTCCACAGGTATGTTATTCGGATTGGGTTGCACGCCGCAACAGTGTGATGATGAGAAGGGTTAATATGTATTTATTTTCTTGTGTTTTATTTCCTATTTTCTGGTAAGAATTCATATTAGTTGTGTGAGCTGAATAGTTCTATCCTGAGTCGTTTCTTATTATCATGTTTGAGTTATGGTCTATTGGCGCGATGTGGTATCATGTGAGGTTGTTGGCCATGTTTGGGGTGATTTGTTGTCTGAGCAGTTCATACTGGGTGAGACGAGATTATCGGATCAGGGATCAGTGCGATGAGGCTCATAATGAAGTGATGATTCTAGTCAAGATGAGGTATTCAAGGACTTGTTAGCTGTGCAGTTGAGTATGAATCTCTGCACATTTCCTCCGTTGTGGTGGTATCGCCAGCATTATAGCAGGATGTATGTATATATATCATGAGGTGCATTGGGAGCATCAGATTCGTGGAATTTTGGCTATTAAGGTTCAGGGAGTGTCATCGTGGTCAGATGATGAGTTATACGGTGCATGGTGCTGATTCAGCAAAGGTACGCGGTCATGTTCTGGTATATCGTGTGGTAGTTGATATGGTGTTTATATGTTGGAACTAGGCCTGGCAGAGAAATTTCAGGTGTGCGAATGAATTCTGAGCTTATTGTATGGATAAGAGAAGAAATCTTCAGGTGATCAAGCTAATGTGCTCAACTGGGTTGTGGTATCACGGGCATGTGCTCGAGGTGTTAAACAGTGATTTCAGGTAACTCCAGAGCAGTTCTTGGCACGTTCGAGAACGAACATCAGTTTAAGTGGGGGAGAATGTAACGACCCGACCGGTCGTTTTGAGCTCTAGCGCGTCGTTCAACGGTTTGAAGCCGTGAGCAAATTCATTTCAGGTATTACCCCGTGGGCGTGGTCGGAATTGAATTCCAGGAAGTTTAGAATTGATTTGGAAAGAAAATTCTCATTTCAGAAGCCTTAAGTTGGAGAAATCAACTAAGATTGGAATTTTGAGTAAACGATCTCCGAATCAGGATTTGAAGGTTCCAGCAGGTTCGTATGATGATTTCGGACTTGGGTGTATGTCCGGATCGGGTTTTGGATAACCCGGGAGCGTTTCGGCGTATATTGTGGAAGTTAGCATTTTAGAAGGATTTCATGAATTTGGGCTTGAAGTGCATATTAGTGAGGTTGATGTCTGTTTGGGATTCCGAGTCTGGGAATAGCTCCGTATGGTGATTCTAGAATTGGGAGCGCGATCAGAAGTGAATTTGGATGTCCGTAGGTCATTTTGGGGTCATTTGGCTAAAGATAGAAATTTGAAGGTTTTTAAGAAATCCGACCGGAAGTGGAAGTTTTGATATCGAGGTCGGAATGCGATTCCAAAAGTTGGAGCAAGTCCGTAATGTTGAGTATGACTTGTGTGCAAAATTTTAGGTCAATCAGGTGTGATTTGATAGGTTTCGGCATCAGATGTAGAAGTTTGAAATTCTATGTTCTTAAAGAATTGGATTTGAGTGCGATTCGTGATTTCGGCGTTGTTTGATGTGATTTGAAGGCTCGAGCAAGTCCGTGTCATGTTTTGGGAGAGGTTGGTGTAATTGGATGGGGTCTCGGGGACCCCGGGTGGATTCCGGGTGATTGACAGATCAATGTTTGAAGTTGAAGAAGGCTGAAGGCTGCTGTCATCTGGTGTAATCGCACCTGCGAGGCTTTGACCGCATGTGCGGCTAAGGGCGCCGCAGGTACAAGATTTGGGGCTGGAGATGAGGAGGCCGCAGGTCCGGAAGATTTGTCGCACCTGCGGAATCGCAGGTGCGAGGAGGGGATCGCAGGAGCGGGAATTTGCTGGGTCAAGTCAGAGCCGCACCTGCGATGGAATTTCCGCAGGTGCGGAGCCGAAGGAGCGACCATTGGATCGCAGGTGCGAAAGAGGCCTGGGCAGAATGTTTTAAAGTCGGGTTTGTGCCATTTCTCTCATATTTTTCATTTGGTTGGGGCGATTTTGGTGGATTTCAAAGGGATATTTTCACCAAGCATCAAGAGGTAAGTGATTCCCTCTCATTTCAAGTTAAGTACAAGATCATTACTTAAACTTGATATGGGAAATTGTGGGGAAAATTGGGGTTTTTGAAGAAAAACCTAGAAAAATATAAATTTGGAATTTAGCCACGAATTTGAGTATGGAATGTAGAGTAAACTGGATGATTGAACTAGTAGGGCTATGGGTAGAATGTATCTTCAAGAATTTCGGATTTCCGGGCATGCGGGCCAGAGGGCATTTTGGTCTTTTTCTCCGAGTGGGGTTGGAAAAGTATATAATCTGAATTTGTTGTGAGTATTAGGATGAATTTTCATTGCTTTGCCATTATTTGGTAGTTTCGGAGCGTTGTGGGTCTGTTGGAGTCATCAGAGGGGCTTGGAAGCCGGTGTGGGAATTTCGGAGCGAGGTAAGTCTCCTTTCTAACTTTATGAGGGGAAATCGTCCCCCTAGGTGAATTAATTCAATACATGCTATTATCTTCGGGGGCTACGTATGTACGAGGTGACGGGAGTCCGTGCATAGCTACTATTATGTCATGTCCGGGTAGTCTAGGACCCACTAGCATGCCTTACATGTTATACCTGTAATCCTGCCCGTAATATTAAACTGCTAATATAATTGAAGACGTAATTGAATATATAAAAGAAAACTAGAGTTCATCTTGTTAATCTTCTAAAAAGAGAATTTATCTCTCTATGGATATTTGTGTACCTGGACTAGGTTGTATTGTGGAATGTCATTAAACTTGACAAATGAGTTTCAAAAACAAATGATTTCAAAACCTATATTTCATGTTTCTTTTAATAAGGATTTTACCACTTTCCTGAGAAAACTATTTTCTTGATAAAATACGGATTTAATGTGTGGAAATGTGTCAGCACCCGAGTCGCAGGTATGACTCGCGAGCGAGGGAAGCTTTATAATATTCAGTTTAAGTGTGTCAACACTCAAATCGCAGCTATGATTTGCGATCTAGGGAAGCTTTATGATAATTTGGTATAAATGTGTCAGCACCCGAGTCGCAGGTATGATTCGCGAGACGGGGAAGCTTTATAATATTCAGTATAAGTGTGTCAGCACTCGCATCGCAGGTATGATTCGCGATTGAGGGAAGCTTTATGGTAATTTGGTATAAATGTGTCAGCACTCGAATCGCAGGTATGATTCGCAATCGAGGGAAGCTTTATGGTAATTTGGTATAAATGTGTCAGCACCCGAGTCGCAGGTATGATTCGCGAGTTGGGGAAGCTTTATAATATTCAGTATAAGTGTGTCGCACTCAAATCGAAGGTATGATTCACGATCGAGGGAAGCTTTATGGTAATTTGGTATAAATGCGTCAGCACCCGAGTCACAGATATGATTCGCGAGCGGGGGAAGCTTTACGCCTATTCAGTGATTAGATATTCCTTCGACTTCGGCCGGTTGTCTTACCCTTGTGTGCGCATGACTATTTGGTACTATTTTATTGATATTGGCTTGACATGTATTTGTAAAAAAAAGAAAGTGTACATTGTTGTTTATTCTCAGGAGTTACCTGGATTTCTGTACTTGATACGTATTCGCTGCTCACTGTCTTACATATCTACTGTGTTTCATCATATTTTGTCATATATTATATTGTCGGACCCTAGTGAGTGTCAAGTCAACCTTTCGTCACTACCTCTCTGAGGTTAGGCGGACGACTTACTGAGTACACGTTGTTTTGTACTCATGCTACGCTTGCTGTGCATTTTTATTGCACAGGTACTTTCATAGCAATGTGGATGATTCAGAGACTTAGGCGAGCTGCATCATCCGGAGGCGATCCGCAGCTGACAGAGTCTCCTTCGTACTGTACCTATTTCATTTAAATTTCCTTGTCCAGTTGTATTTCCGACAGACTTGTAATGATAGTTGAATTCTTGGAAATTGCTCATGTACTTGTGACACCAGGTTCTGGGATATGTATTGGGATATAATTGCTTAAGTGTAATCTTTAAACCATTGTTTTAATTAACAAACTTATATTTGGTTATTATGTAATGAAGTGAAAGGAAGTATTTTCATAAATGTTTTAAAACAGAAAGTTATTTCAATTAATTAATGTTTTGGCTTGCCTGACCTTGATGTCCGGCGCCATAACGACCTTAGCGATTTTGGGCCGTGACTTCTCGAGTCCCATGGTTTTAGCACGGTCGCTTTATTGACTAACGTAAGGCTTAAATCAAATTTTTAGCTATTCTTGTATTTTATTGATTATGGCTTATCTATTACCGCTTAATTAATTATTATTATTATTTTAATTATGTTCACCAAGATGCAGAACGCACACAAGGTACTTCTTTGAAATTAAATGTTAAACCAAGGTACGAAATATACACATGGTTATAACACAATTATTTTTAATTTAAAGGCGTCGAGACGCGGGATGCGTACATAACCCTTTTATTATTTGAGCATATCAATCCAAGATTCGGGTATGAAAACATGTGCTAATATTTAAAGTACATACAAAATTTTTACGCATATTTAAAGTATTTTACTATTGTCTCTTTCTTATCCAAAACATATATTTATATATTTTTAATTACTTATTGCAACGATTCTTGAATTAGTTCGTGATTCATCTCACTATCCTACAATTATTCCTTTATTTTAATACTATATATTGCGAGCTTTAAATTAACTATCAACCAACATTTCTCTATTAATAGACCTTATTATGTTCCTATATTCATCTTTAATAAAGTAGTGCTTAATTTTACCGATTAAACTTTACTAAACGGTATTATTGACCTAAAAAATATTTTCATTTGATACAATTTAAAATGTAACTTTATGACTCAATCTCCAAATAATATGCATATGACATAATACTTAAAAGGTCCAATTTGTTCCAAATTTTGCTAAATCTCCAATATCCCATCTTGTTTATTCGTCAATTTTTTTACAGTATTCAAACAATATAGTAATCTAAACACCAACGTGAGAGAAAATAGTGTCAATGATACTTCTATTGGTTTACTATAACAAAAAAACATCAAACACTAAATATAATGTGTCATGAAGCAGATTCAATATTTTATAAATCAAAAGATGGCAACGTCTAAATGAACAATCACTACTTTCATTAATATTATGCACTCTAAACCCATTTGGTAATTCATCACCAAGAACTATTCCTTCAATATAAAAAAAAAAACTGAAATTATAATGCCAAATTCATTTCATGCTTTATCACATAATTAAAATCGGACACATCAAAATGAGATAGGAATGATTAAGATATGGATCCAATATTCAAAATTTAGAAGGCAAAGCAAGTAATGAACCTTTAACGCAGAATCCGAAATATCTCGAATATTTGACTAGTGAGATAACTTCCAAGCTTGGAACTTTATAGCAAATATAATGTATGAAACTTGAGTACGGATTGCTAAACAGAACTGCGACTAGAAACCTATTTCCTTGACTGTTTTCTTTCTCTATACCAGGAAGGAAATGAGTTACTTTTTTTTTGTGGTATTTTGATGAACGATTTTCCTCTCCAATTCTCTTGCCTTCGTCAGTTGACTTTTCCCTCCTCCTTTTCTTTTTGCTTTCAGTTTTTTTTGTTTCATTCTTTTGCTTTCTGTTTCCCTTCAGACTTCTTTTGTTTTCTTCTTATAATATTGTGTGTGTATATGGAATTATATTTAGGGAATAGTTGGGATGTGGGGAGTTGGTATGTGAGAGGTGGATGTGTGTGATGTGAAGAGTGGGGAGTTAGGCTAGGAAAATGGGGATAATGGGTTTAGTAAGAAAAACTATATATTAAAAAAATCAGATTTAAAAGAAAAAAACTTTATCTATTAAAGTTCATTTTTTAAAATATAAATTAAATTATAAAGATAAGAAGATTAACCAAAAATTTCTTATATTATAGGAAAATTAAATATTTACATATACTTTAAATGATACTAAGAAAGATTCTATATCTTACTTATTAACATTATAATTAAAAGGAACCATATATATATATATATATATATATATATATATATATATATATATATATATATATGTGTGTGTGTGTGTGTGTGTGTGTGTGTGATTTTATTTAAATATATAAATATTAATAAATTTTGTACTCTAATAATGTGAGTATTATTATATATATATATTTAAAAATAAAATCTACTAAGAGTAAGATAAAAGTTTAAAACATCAAGATTAGACCTAAAAAAATATATATTTACACTAAAATAATATACAATTTGAGTGTGATAAAACATTAGTTGTTCACAACATGCCCTTCTTTGCTTGGAAACATGAAGAGTTTCAGGCAAAGAAAAATGAACAAGGTGACTGATTTTTGACCTCACTATTATTTGAAAAGGAAAGAAGATAAAAGAAAAAGATGCGACCGAGCCTTGGTTTTTGGCAACCTACATATTCCGGGTTATAAGGGAATCAAGTCACGTGTAGTTCAAGTGAAAAATGACTGATAGAGTATGCTTAGATGGAGAGCCGAGCGAAGTTCCATCGAGGTTCCGATCCGCGGTTCCTACTGTTACATCAAAAATGAAAAAGAAGATTACATACTCTTGAAATCTAAGAGTTACAAAATTCCTATCTATATGCCATCTGGAGTCTTATTTTGATTCTTGACTTGCTTCTTGTCACGACCCAAATTCCAACTCAGGTCATGATGGCGCCCAACACCGGAGTCGGGCAAGCCAACATCAGTTTACTAGCGAGATTACTTTACTTATTTAAATAGTTAAGTGCTTGACAAATTTTAGATTTAGAATCATTTAAAGAAAACGTTCAAGTGATGCAACTTGATTAAATGAACTCAAAAGATCGTTTGCCAATTCATTTGATCATATTAACAAGACTTTCAGTCAAATACATAACATATAGTATGCCGAGGCATACAGGCAAAAATTTAAATGTGCACTGCCGAAGGGTCGAACGGCTCGAACCATAGATGCATCTATTACCCCGCTCGCGAATCAATCGTCCGACGCAGTTGACATAATATAAGGCTACCCTGCTCACGAATCATACATGTGACACAGGTGCTCGTATACATACACATAATTGTCAGGAAATTCAGGAAATATGGAGTTCATACTTGGAAAAACAAGAATCATGGCAACAACAAGATTTAATGTAACCTTCCATTTTCTCATGCTAGTTTCAAGGATAATAATCGCCTAGGAATACATGCAGGGATACAAGTAAGGCATATAAGCATGCTTGTGAGTCCTAAAGACTACCCGACATAACATAGTAGTAGCTACGCACGGACTCTCGTCACCTCGTGCGTGCGTAGCCCCCATAAATAAGGACAATTCAATCATTTATAATTACATATGGGGACGATTTCCTCTTACAAGGTTAGAAAAGAGACTCACCTCGCGTAGAACCTACTTCCCGGGTCAAGAATGCGCCCGAAACTCTAAACTCTACACCCGAGGACTCGAAACTAGTCAAATATTATATAAATACGTTAATATATACTCAAAAGTATGAAATTCTCTTACTAGCTTAGCTAATTCACCTTACTTTGAAAAATCCTAAAATACACCCCCGGGCCCACATGCTCGGATTCCGAAAATTTTCGAAGAAAACACTCACCCATGGCCTAAGGGTCATTAACATATAGTTTTTACACGATTTCATGGTAGAAAAGTGGTGAAATTCCCTAAAGTTCATCAACCCTAGGTTTTCACCCTAACCCCTTTGATTTTCACTAATTAGATGTTAATCTACCTAAGATTTAGTGTAATAATCTAACATTTAAATGGAAATAACTTACCTTTTAGTAGCTAGGCCGAATACCCTCTTGAAAGCTCTCAAAATCGTCAATGGAGGAGAAGAAAGTGGCGAAAAATGGTTAAGTCCCGAATTAAATGGGCTCACTGCCTTCGGTGACCTCGCACCTACGACTCGAGGACCGCACCTGCGGTCCCGTACCTGCGAGCCATTGGTCGCACCTGCGTATTTTGGCAAGGAGCCTAGGGATCGCACCTGCGGTAGAAATTCCGCACCAGCGGACCCGCTCCTGCGGAGAAGGGTCCGCACCTGCGAGGCCTCGACCGCAGGAGCGGTCTCACACCTGCGACCTGGGTAACCGCACCTGCGGTCACACCAGACCTGGTGCACCAGCAGGTGAAACTGCTAGTTTTTGGCTCCGTTTGGTGTCCGGGAGACACCTGGGCCCACTCGAGCCCCCATGCAAATATACCAACAAGTCCTAAATTATAGTACAGACTTGCTCGAGCCTTCGGAACACCCAAAACCACGCTAAAACTCAAAATCACTCCTCAAAACCCCTAGAATCAAACTTAAGAATTTTCAAGTTCTTGAATTCGGTTTCAATGCGCCGAACCGGCCTATACTACTCAGAATGACACCAAATTTTGCAAGCAAGTCATAAATGACATAACGGAACTATTCCTGGTCTCAGAATTTTGTTCGGACCTCGATAACTCGAAAACACATTCCAAACCAAATTATGAACTTAAGAAAACTCTATTTCCGCTATTTGGTGTCGAAACACTCCCGGGTCATCCAAAACCCATTCCGAACATACACACAAGTCCAAAATCATCATACGAAGCTATTGGAATCGGCGAAACTCGATTCCGAGGTCGTTTACTCCGAATGTTGACCAAAGTCAAACTTGGCCGTAAAAGCCAAATCTAAGGAACCAAGTGTTCCTATATTACCCTATACACTTCTGAATCCCGAACCACCTGTCCCCGCAAGTCATGAATCACTGAAAGCCGCTACAAGAAGTGTTATTTAGGGGAACGGGGTCCAAATACGCAAAACGATCGGTCGGGTCATTACATTCTCCACCATTTAAACAAACGTTCGTCCTCGAACGAGTCTAGAATCATACCTGAAGTGCTGAATAAGTGTGGATATCTGCTACGCATGTCCTCCTCGGACTCCCAAGTCGCCTCCTCAACTGGTTGGCCTCTCCACTGGACCTTCACCACAGAAACTCTCTTGGACCTCAACTGGCAGTCCTGTCCGTCAATAATGGCAACTGGCTCCTCCTCGTAGCCCAATCTCTCATCCAACTGAATAGTGCTGAAATCAACTACGTGAGAGAAGTCAGCGTGATACCTCCGGAGCATGGATACATGAAAGACCAGATGGACTCCCGATAAGTGGGGAGGTAGAGCAAGCTCATAGGCAACCCCTCCAACATGCCTCAATACCTCGAAAGGACCTATAAAACTCGGGCTCAACTTGCCCTTCTTCCCGAATCTCATAATTCCCTTCATCGGCGAAACCTTCAGTAGAACCTTATCTCCCTCTATAAATGACACGTCACATGCCCTCTGGTCCGCGTAGCTCTTCTGTCTGGACTGTGCTGTGCGGAGCCTCTCCTAAATCAACTTCACCTTCTCCAAGGCATCTCTCACCAGGTCCGTGCCATATAACTTAGCCTCGCCAGGCTCAAACCACCCGATAGGAGAACAACATCGTTGATCATATAAAGCCTCAAATGGAGCCATCTCAATGCTGGACTGATAACTATTATTGTAAGCAAACTCGACCAAAGGCAAGAACTGGTCCCACTGAACCCCAAAATCAATCACACATGCTCTGAGCATATCCTCCAATATCTGAACCGTACGCTCCGATTGACCATCAGTATGCGGATGAAATGCTGTGCTGAGGTCTATCTGAGTACCCATCTCTCTGTGCAATGCTCTCCAAAAGTGCGAGGTGAACTGAGGACCTCGATCTGATATAATGAACACCGTCACACCATGCAACCGGACTATCTCTCGAATGTAAATCTGGGCTAGCCTCTCAGAAGTATAAGTAGAACACACCGGAATAAAATGCGTCGATTTGGTCAATCTATCCACAATGACCCAAACTGCGTCAACCTTCCGCAAGGTCCGAGGCAACCCAACCACGAAGTCCATAGTGATGCACTCCCACTTCCACTCAGGAATGGGCATCTGCTGAAGTAGGCCTCCTGTTCTCTGATGCTCATACTTAACCTGCTGGCAGTTAAGACACTTCGCCACATACTCCACAATATCTTTCTTCATCCACCTCCACCAGAAATGCTGCTTCAGATCACGATACATCTTCGTAGCACCAGGATGAACACAATACCGTGAACTGGGTGACTCCTCTAGAATCCTCTGCCTCAAGCCATCAACATTAGGAACACACAACTGACCCTGAAGTCTTAGAACACCATCATCGCCAATAGTAACCTCCTTGGCACCACACTGAACCACTGTCTCCCGTAGCTCTGCCAAGCGTGGATCATCATACTGCCGAGCCTTAATCTCCCCCAATAACGAAGACTGATCCACTACATGTGCAAGAACTCGATGAGGCTTTGAAAGATCTAATCTCACCAAGCGATTAGCCAGGGACTGAATGTCCAAGGCTAGAGGTCTCTCCTCCACTGCAATGAAAGCCAAACTACCCATACACCCCGCCTTCCTGCTCAAAGCATCTGCTACTACATTCGCCTTACCGGATGATAAAGGATGGTGATATCATAATCCTTCAGCAACTCAAGCCACCTGCGCTGCCTCAAATTAAGATCCATTTGCTTGAACAAGTGCTGCAACCTGCGGTGGTCTGTATAAACCTCACAAGACACCCCATACAAGTAACACCTCCAAATATTAAGAGCATGAATAATCGCTGCCAACTCCAAATCGTGCATCAGATAATTCTTCTCATGAACCTTCAGCTGGCGCGAAGCATAAGCAATAACTCTCACTTCTTGCATCAACACACACCCCAAGCCAACACGAGAAGCGTCATAATACACTGTGTACATCCCAGAACCGAATGGAAATACCAGAACTGGTGCTAAGGTCAATGCCGTCTTGAGCTTCTGGAAGCTTGCCTCACACTCGTCGGACCACCGAAATGGAGCATTAAGTCAACCTGGTCAATGAGGCTGCAATGGATGAAAAACCCTCCACAAATCACTGATAGTAGCCTGCTAGACCCAAGAAACTCCTGATCTCTGTAGTTGTAGTAGGACGTGGCCAACCCTGAACTGCCTCAATATTCTTAGGATCAACCTTGATACCCTCTCCGGATACTACATGTCCCAAGAATGCCACGGAATCCAACCAAAACTCACACTTGGAGAACTTAGCATATAGCTTCTGTTCTCGCAGAGTCTGGAGCACAACTCTCAAATGCTGCTCGTGCTCTCCCAGTCTACGTGAGTAAATCAAGATGTCATCAATGAAGACGATGACAAAAGAATCAATATACGGCCTGAACACCCTATTCATCAAATCCATAAATGCTGTTGGAGCATTAGTCAAGCCAAAGGACATCACCAGGAACTCACAGTGGCCATATCTCGTACGAAAAGCAGTCTTCGGGACATCTGAGGCCCGAATCTTCAACTGTTGATAGCCCGATCTCAAGTCTATCTTAGAAAACACCCTGGTACCCTGCAACTGGTCGAACAAATCATTAATGCACGGCAATGGATACTTGTTTTTGATGGTGACCTTGTTCAGCTGGCGGTAATCAATACACATTCGCATGGACCCATCCTTCTTCTTCATGAATAGAACTGGAGCACCCCACGGTGATACACTCGGTCTGATAAACCCCTTAGCCAACAACTCCTCTAGCCGTTCCTTCAACTCCTTAGAAGCCATACGGTACGGGGGAATGGAAATAGGCTGAGTATCTGGAGCTAAATCAATGCAGAAATCAATATCATGATCCGGAGGCATGCCTGGAAGGTCTGAAGGGAATACATCAGCAAACTCTCGAACAATGAGCACTGAATCAATTGTCGGAGACTCGACGGTGGTGTCCCGCACATAAGCAAGATACACCAAACAACCCTTCTCGACCATATGTCGAGCCTTCAGGAAGGAAATAACTATATTGGCTGCACTAACCGTGGAACCTCTCCACTCCAGCCTAGGCAACTCAGGAATGGCCAAAGTAACCGTCTTGACATGGCAATCCAAGATGGTATGATAAGGAGATAGCCAATCCATGCCCAGGATAATCTCAAAATCAACCATATCGAGAAATAGGAGGTCCGCTCTAGTCTCGAACCCACAGAATGTGATCACGCAAGACCGATAAATCCGGTCCACCACTACAGAATCACCAACGGGAGTGGATACATATATAGGAGAACCCAAGGACTCACAAGGAGCATCCAGAAAACAAGCAAACAAGGCTGACACATATGAATAAGTAGATCCTGGGTCAAATAGCACTCATGCCTCTCTACCACATACTAAAATAATACCTGTGATCACGGCATCTGAGGCCACTGCATCTGCTCGGGCCGGAATGGCGTAGAATCTGGCTGGAGTACCTGAAGAATGACCTCCGCTGGACTGAATAGGAGCTAGCTGAGCTCCCCCTACCTGGCCTCCACCTCTGGTACGACCTCTACCAACCTGTCCTCTACCTCTAGGTAGACGGGGCCGCGGTGCTGGGAGTGCGGGCTGGTAACTCTACTGAATGGCCTTGCCCCTAAACCTGGGACAAGTCCTCCTCATATGGCCTGAATCCCCACACTCGTAACACCTCGCTGGAGGCATGGCCTGATGCCCTGAAGATGAACCCTGAATAGCTGGGGGACGATGAGGACTCTCTGGAATTTCACTGAAGTAAGGAATAGGAGACCCTTGATGACCTGAATACCCGCCGGAGGGACCCTGAATAGCTGGTGGGCGGCAAGAACTCTCCGACATGGCGCTGGAATAAGGTCTCACTGGAGCACCACGAGAAGGTGGTAGAGGAGCTGAATATGGAGGCCTGCTGGGCTGGCCTCTACCAAACTGACCTCTACCCCTGGCTGGGGTACCTCTGAAATCTCCAGAAAATCTAGCTCTCTTGTCCTACTGACCCTGCTCTCTGCCCCTCGATCGGTAACCCTCAATCCGGCGAGCTATCTCGACCACAAGCTGATACGGAGTACCCATCTCCACCTATCGGGCCATGTTGGTCCTAATACCTGAGTGCAATCCAACTATAAACCTCCGCACTCTCTCAGCATCTGTAGGAAGAATCATGAGGGCATGGCGAGATAACTCTTAAAACCTGGCCTCGTAGTCTATCACTGACATCTGCCCCTGCTCCAGCTGCTCAAACTGGTACCGCAGCTCCTCCCTCTCGGAGGGTGGAATAAACCTGTCCAGGAACAACTGAGTGAACTGCTCCCATGCGATAGTAGGGGAAGCTGCTGGCCTACCAAGGATAAATGACTGCCACCATCTGCGGGCCCTGCCCTCTAGCTGGAAAGTAGTGAAGTCGACTCCATGGGACTCCAAAATCCTCATGTTGTGCAGTCTGTCCCTGCACCTATCAATGAAGTCCTGGGCATCCTCGCCTTTCTCACCTCCGAAGACCGGAGGGTGCAATCAGGTCCATCTATCAAGTAGCTTCTGTGGATCGTCGTCCGCAGCCAGTCTGAGCTCTGGTGCTGCTACTGCTGGCTGTGCTCCACCCACGGGTAGAGTACCCGGAGTCTGATATACTTCCGCGGCATGACCTGCGGCCTAGACAGTAGGGGTCTGAGCTCTCCCTCCCACCTGAGAAGTCGCAGGATCCGCTGGAAATAAACCAGCCTGGGTCATAGTGTCCATGAACCGCATCATACGACCCATGATCTCCTGAAAGCCTGGTGCAGTCATGAAATCTACTAGGGCAGGATCTACTGGAGGTATCTCATCCTACTCCTCGATGATAGGATCCTCTAGAGGTGCTAATGGAGCAACTTTGACGCCCTCGTCCCCTACCTTGGGACGGTGCCCTCCCCCGGCCTCGGACAACGGGGGTAGCGACATCACCCGGGTCTGGAATATCAGCTGCCCGAGTCCTCACCATCTGTGAGAGAATAGAAGAATGAGTTAGTAAGACCATCATCTGCACGATAGAATAAGAATAAAGAGAGATTTCTTAACACCCTATAGCCTCCCGAAGATAAATACATACATCTCTGTATCGATCCGCAAGACTCTACTAGGTTTGACTGTGACTTGTGAGACCTACGTGAACCTAGAGCTCTGATACCATGTTGTCACGACCAAATTCCAACTCAGGTCGTGATGGCGCCCAACACCGGAGTCGGGCAAGCCAACATCAGTTTACTAGTGAGATTACTTTACTTATTTAAATAGTTAAGTGCTTGACAAATTTTAGATTTAGAATCATTTAAACAAAATGGTCAAGTGATGCAACTTGATTAAATGAACTCAAAAGATCGTTTTCCAACATATGTAGTGTAGCCAAAGATATTAAAAAAAAACCAACTACGTGTGCCAAGACCTAGTGTCACAAGTCCACAGGCTACTAGTAGAATATACAAAGTAGACAAAATAAATATACAATTGTTTGAAAGGGGTAGACAAAAATATTCAAAAATAATAGAAACTCCACAGTGCTGCTGAGGAACGCCGGGAAGAGCAGCTCACCGTGTAGTCTAGTCCAGTAAGTACTCTCACGATCGCGCTCCGGTATGATAACCAGATGCACCAACCTCAGAACATGTACAATTAAGTACAGAAGCGTAACATGAGTACATATAAACAAATATGTACCCAGTGAGTAGCCCGTCTAAACTCGAAGAAGTAGTGACGAGAGGTAGATGTATTACTCACTAGGGTCATTAGCAATAATATAATTAAACAGGTTTAATCGGGACTAGTAATTATGGAAATCAAGTATATGAACTACCACCTACTGTAAGTGTCAAATAACAAAATTAATACAAGTCCAAGGCCCCTACCGCATAGAACAATTCATTTCAAAATATTAACAAGACTCTCAGTTAAATACATAGCATATAGTATGCCGAGGCGTACGGCTGAAGCGACGCGAAAATTTAAATGTGCACTACCGAAGGGTCGAACGACTCGAACCACAGATGCATCTATTACCTCGCTCAAAAATCAATCGTGCGATGCGGTTGGCATAATATAAGGCTACCCCGCTCATGAATCATACATGCGACACGGGTGCTCGTATACATACACAAAATTGTCAGGAAATTCAGGAAATATGAAGTTCATACTTGGAAAAGCAAGAATCATGGCAACAACAAGATTTAATGTAACCTTTCATTTTCTAATGCTAGTTTCAAGGATAATAATCGCCTAGGAATACATGCAGGGATACAAGTAAGGCATATAAGCATGCTTGTGAGTCCTAAAGACTACCCTGCATAACATAGTAGTAGCAACACACGGACTCTCGTCACCTCGTGCGTGCGTAGCCCCTGCAAATAAGGACAATTCAATCATTTATAATTACCTATGGGGACAATTCCCTATTACAAGGTTATAAAAGAGACTCACCTTGTGTAAAACCTACTTCCCAGGTCAAGAACGCGCCCGAAACTCCAAACTCTACACCCGAGGACTCGAAACTAGTCAAATTTTATATAAATACGTTAATATACACTCAAAAGTATGAAATTCTCTTACTAGCTTAGCTAATTCATCTTTCTTGAAGAAATCCCAAAATACACCCCAGGCCCACATGCTCGGATTCCAAAAATTTTCGAAGAAAATACTCACCCATGGCCTAAGGGTCGTTAATATATAGTTTTTACATGATTTCATGGTAGAAAAGTGGTGAAATTTCCTAAAGTTCATCAACCCTAGATTTTCACCCTAACCCCTTTGATTTCCACTAAATTAGGTGTTAATCTACCTAAGATTTAGTGTAATAATCTAACATTTAAATGGAATTTACTTACCTTTTAGTAGCTAGGCCGAATACCCTCTTGAAAGCTCTCAAAATCGCCAATGGAGGAGAAGAAAGTGGTGAAAAATGGTTAAGTCCCGAATTAAATGGGCTCACTGCCTTCAGTGACCTTGCATCTGCGGTCCCGCACCTGCGAGCCATTGGTCGCACCTGCGGATTTTGGCAAGGAGCTTGGGGATCGCACCTAGGGTAGAAATTCCGCACCAGCGAACCCGCTCTTGTGGAGAAGGGTCTGCACCTGCGAAGGTAGGACTTTCCTCCTGGGATTCGCACCTACAAGGCCTCGACCGCAAGAGCGGCCTCGCACCTGCGACCTGGGTAACCGCACCTGCGGTCACACCAGACCTGGTGCACCAACAGCTAAAACTGCTGGTTTTTGGCTCCGTTTGGTGTCCGGGAGACACCTGGGCCCACCCGAGCCCCCGTGCAAATATACCAACAAGTCCTAAATCATATGACGGACTTGCTCGAGCCTTCGGAACACCCAAAACCACGCTAAAAATCAAAATCACTCCTCAAAACCCCTAGAATCAAACTTAAGAATTTTCAAGTTCTTGAATTCGGTTTCAATGCGCCGAATCGACCTATACTACTCAGACTGACACCAAAATTTTCAAGCAAGTCATAAATGACATAATGGAACTATTCCCGGTCTCGTTATTCCATTCGGACCTCGATAACTCATAAACACGTTCCAAACCAAATTATGAACTTAAGGAAACTCTATTTTTGCTATTTGGCGTCGAAATGCTCCCGGGTCATCCAAAACCCATTCCGGACATACGCACAAGTCCTAAATCATCATACGAAGCTACTGGAATTGGCGAAACTCGATTCCGAGGTTGTTTACTCCGAATGTTGACCAAAGTCAAACTTGGCCTTAAAAGCCAAATCTTAAGGCACCAAGTGTTTCTATATTGCCCTATACACTTTCGAATCCCGAACCACTCGTCCCCGCAAGTCATGAATCACTGAAATCCGCTACAGGAAGTCTTATTAGGGGAATGGGGTCCGAATACGCAAAACGACCGGTCGGGTCGTTACACTTCTCCCATTGACTTTAGATTGAAACTTGATGCTCTCAATGCAACAAACTATGAAATATTCTTGCAGGCTTGTTTCTTGATCAGATGATGGGAAGACGGATCGTGACCATATGTCTCTGCAAGCATTATGTCAATGCTGGTTGTGGCTGGTATTGAGATCAAATATTCCACGTTCTCCGGCAAGAGCTGGAATCTTATTTTTGCATATCTAATACGTGCTTTGTAGAAAAACCTATAAGCCATCACAAACAAACAAAACAAACAAAAATTTTCTGCCCCAATTTGCACTAGGAAATTTTTGTGAGTTATTGAAGACATATATATCTTCGCTATTGCAGAATAAAATTTTTAAAAAGACATGTTTTTTTTTTAATTTTTTTTATTTTTTATATAGGGGATGTCGTACCCTATATTAACAAGATGGAAGGTAACTAGGGGATGTAGTACCCTGTATTGATGATAAGATGAGGCTCGTGGCTCACTACGATGCTACTAGGGAGTGTCGTACCCTATGTTAGCAACAAGAAATACAACCAGGGGATGTAGTCCCCTGTGTTGGAAATAAGATGACGCTCATGGCTCGCTGAGATTCTACTAGGGAATGTTGTACCCTATGTAGGCAGAAAATAATGCGACCATGGGATATAGTGCCCCGTGTTAACAATAAGATGAGGCTCTTGGATCTCTAAGATTCTACTAAGGAATATCGTACCCTATGTAGGCAAAAAAAATACAACTAGGGGATGTAGTACCCTATGTTAGCAATAATAAATGCAACCAAGGGATGTAGTACCCTGTGTTGGAAATAAGGTGAGGCTCATGGCCCACTGAGATTCTACTAGGGAATGTCGTACCCTATGTAGGCAGAAAAAAATGCAACTAAGGGATGTATACCCTATGTTAGAAATAAGAAATGCAACCAGGGGATGTGGTACCCTGTGTTGGAAATAAAATGAGGCTCTTGGCCCACTAAGATGCTACTGGGAATGTCGTACCCTATGTTGGCAGAAAGTAATGCGACCAGGGAATGTGGTGCCCTATGTTAACAATAAGATGAGGCTCTTGGCTCTCTAAGATTCTACTAGGGAATGTCGTACCCTATGTAGGTAAAAAAAATGCAACTAGGGGATGTAGTACCCTATGTTAGCAATAAGAAATGCAACCAGGGGATGTAGTACCATGTGTTGGAAATAAGGTGAGGCTCATGGCCCACTGAGATTCTACTAGGGAATGTCGTACCATATGTACGAAGAAAAAAAATGCAACTAGGGGATGTAGTACCGTATGTTAGCAATAATAAATGCAACTAGGGGATGTAGTACCCTGTGTTGGAAATAAAGTGAGGCTCATGGCCCACTGAGATTCTACTAGGGAATGTCGTACCCTATGTTGGCAGAAAGTAATGCAGCCAGGGGATGTAGTACCCTGTGTTGGTGATAAGATGAGGCTCGTGGCACTCTGAGATGCTAATAGGGAATGTCGTACCCTATGTTGGCGAAAATAAATGCAACTAGGGGATGTAGTACCCTATGTTGGCAATAAGAAATGCAACCAGGGGATGTAGTACCATGTGTTGGCAATAAGGTGAGGCTCATGGCTCACTAAGATTCTACTAGGGAATGTCGTACCCTATGTAGGCAAAAAAGTAATGCGACCAGGGGATGTGGTACCCTGTGTTGAATATAGGGTATTGATTCCCTATAATGAAACTAAGAATAACTGATTACATGTATATTAGAAGAAAAATAAGGATTTGAGAACTTCACTTGGTGGTGTTCGTCTTTTCACGATCTGTTTCCTAAAATTGTTCCATTCCTGTTCTGAACAAAGAAAAAATTGTTAGTTTTAAAATGGTGGTCAGTTTGTGGCCTTGATTTCTTGGGCGACTTGACCGTGCGTCCATTACACTTGTTAGAAACACTTACTCCGTCGATGGTCGTACAAATTGCCGGGAGATTCTGTCATTACTTTCTGGAGATATTCTTTCTCAACATCAAAACCTGACTATTTTGCACCTATCACCATTTGTGTTTATGGTGCAAACAACCTTGCTCACAAAATAACTTTTAACTGAGTAACTTTTGTCGACTCTTGACACATTGTTCCCTCCTTCACGCCTTTTTCTCCTCAGGGAAAATCAAAGGTGGCTTTATGCCTTTGCCTATGCTGTTCATGCTCAACAATCTTTGCTTCATATAACAGGGAAACTGTAACAAATTTTGCGGCCTTTTATTTGCTTTACTTTGATGAAATTAGACTGAAAAGGACTCAAAAAGAATAGTACGAAAGAAAACAAGAAGGTGAACTAATAGGTATTACAACTTAATCAAGAAGTGTACCTTTCAGAGAAGAAAAATAAAAATAAAAATAAAAAGGACTTATCTGGAGGAATATGCTGACTTTAATGAACATGACATGCACTTTGGACTGGATGCCCGACCCGTCCGAACCATCTAATTCTCAAAATTCGTTGTTAACTTCACTTTGAAACTGAGTTCTTTGTCTTAGCCATGCTTGTGCCGGGATATATGAAGGCCTGAATCGGTCAACGAGGCCCTTTGTGGGTTTTCACCAATTGACCTCTCTCATTTGCTTTTCTCTCAACTCACTATCGCCTTATAGTGCCTGTGAGGTTTTTCACCAATAAAACTCTCTTATTTTATTTTTCTCTCTTTACAATGGCTGAGGTATCGCCCGTAATATAATTACTTAGCATTCTCGCAAGTTGATCAGAAGGTCTTAATAGGGATAGGTAAAAGAACTATTAAACTGAATTACAACTTTTGGAACCATTTTGACAGAAAAACCGTCGAAAAATAAAATAATGAGTGACCGAACCCCAGAGTGAGGCTGCCTACGTATCCTTTCAGAATCAGGTCAGACGTAGTTTAATTAACATGAACTCGTTTTGATGATTTTTTTTTTATTAAGTACAATGGTTCAAAAAGAGGGGAAAACAAAAAAATAATATAAACAAGGCTTCAAAGGGCTAACTAGGGTTGACCAGTGTTTGGTAGCGAGAATGATAGCCTTTCGTCATCCTAACCTGAGAATGCTAAGTATAAAATGCTCCAATAGAGTCATGTCAGACATAATATCTCTTGACCGCATCCGTGTTAACGGATATATCAGTCACATTTCCTTCTATATCTGTCAAGTGTAGAGCTCCTTTAGACAATACTTTCTTGACGAGGTAAGGACCTTGCCAATTCGGGGAGAACTTTCCTTTTGCTTCTTCTTGGTGCGGAAAGATACGTTTCAAAACAAGTTGTCCTACCTCAAACTGTCTTGCGCGCACTTTCTTATTGTAAGAGCGTGCCATTTTGTTGGTATAATTGACCAAAACAAACTACCGCCAAACACTTTTCATCAATTAAACTCAACTGTTCCAATCGGGACTTGACCCAATCAGTGTCTTCGATCCCTGCTTCAACAATGATTTGGAGAGAGGGAATCTCAATTTCAGCAGGTATAACCGCTTTAGTGCCATAAACCAATAAGTAAGGCGTCGCGCCAACTGATGTACAGATAGTTGTCCGGTATCCCAAACGAGCAAAGGGCAGTTTCTCGTGCCATTGTCTAGACCCTTGGACCATCTTCCTAAGAATCTTCTTGATGTTCTTGTTTGCANGCAGCATTATCTGTAATAATGGTTTTTGGAATACCGAAACGACAGATGATGTTGGAGTAAACAAAGTCTACTACTGCTTTCTTGGTGACTTCCTTCAATTTAATAGCTTCCACCCATTTGGTGAATTAATCAATTGCAACCAAGATGAATCTGTGCCCATTTGAAGCTTTTGGCTCGATCGGGCCAATGACGTCCATTCCCCAAGCAACAAAAGGCCAAGGAGCCGACATAGGATATAACTCTGAATGAGGCGAGTGAATCAAATCACTGTGAATCTGACACTGGTGGAACTTGCGAACAAAACGAAAGCAATCTCGCTCCATAGTAAGCCAATAATATCCTGCTCGAAGGATTTTCTTTGCTAGAACATACCCATTCATGTGCGGACCACAAACTCCCGAATGCACCTCATTCATAATCATTTCAGCTTCTTTGGCATCCACACATCTCAACAAATTCAAATCCGGAGTTCTTTTGTATAGGATTTCCCCACTCAAAAAGAAACCATTAGAGAGTTGCCTAATAGTTCTCTTTTGATCCCTATTAGCATGTTCCGTATATTCTCTTATTTTCAGATACTGTTTATTATCACGGTACCATGGTTCACCATCTAGTTCTACTTAAATTGTATTGCAATAACCATGTTGATCCCGAATTTGAATTTCCAATGGGCCAATGTGAGTATTACCCGGATATGGAAGCATTGAGGCCAGGGTGGCCAAGGCATCAACTAATTCATTGTGAAACCTAAGAATGTACCTGAACTCGGTGGACTTGAACCTTTTTCTAAGATCTTCCACACATTGTCTATATGGAATGAGCTTGATATCTCGAGTTTCCCAATCACCTTGAGCCTGCCGAATAAGCAAATCTGAGTCTCCCATCACCAACAGTTCATGCACATTTAGATTTATTGCCATGTTCAGACCCATGATGCAAGCTTCATATTCTGCCGTGTTGTTTGTACAGAAGAAACAAAGTCGCGCCGTGGGAGGGTAATGTTGTCCAGTAGGTGATACAAGAATTGCTCCATTCCCTACACCTTTGATGTTGACAGCCCCCTCAAAGTATAGTTTCCAAGTTTGACTGTCATCTTGGACTACTTCTTCAATTAAATTAACCTCTTCATCTGGGAAATATGTGTTCAAATATTCATATTCATCATCAACCGGGTTTTCTTCCAGATGATCATCCAAATCTTGTGCCTTCATGGCAGTAAGAGTGACATAAACAATATCAAACTCTGTGAGCAGGATTTTCCATTTTGCCAATCTACCAANTATACTCGAACAAAACTTGAATTATGGCATCTCTTGTCCTTTGTTCAGTATGAATGCTTATTTTTGTCTCTCTGGTTTGTTCAGGACTTCCCAGGTTAATTGCCTCAGTTTCATTTAAGTTAGGCTTAGGCTTATTCTCAAATTGATCCAATTCCTTTTTTATTTCCTTTAAAGCCTCATCTTCATCATACTCAACTTCTTGATTCATTATTTCGAGATTAGACAGCTTTTTAAGACCTAGGCATGAATTCCGCGTGCATGTCATGTTTTTAAAGCCAGCATTAACAAAACTGAAAATGATAAGAAATTAACAAAAATTAGGGAAATGAAAAGATAGAATTTTACTATGAAACCGGAACTTCATTTCATTGAACTCAAAT